>KL254576.1:0-33555 GCA_000699545.1 Podiceps cristatus | reverse complement strand
AGGGTCAAAGGGAAATGATCTTTCCACCTTCTGACAAGAAGAAGTGGGGACTGTTAGTGTTAGGTTAGAGGTTGGACTCGATGATCTTGAGGTCTCTTCCAACCTAGAAATCCTGTGATCCTGTGAACCTCAGCCCTGATAGGGGCAGCATGTGACCACTTTACCTCAGCTAGGGCTAACGTACCATTAGAATGATTTTTCTGAAGCTGCAGACGTTCACAGCAGAATTCAGAGGGGTAATAATGTTCAATATAGTACTTCCTTGCAAGTGGAATAAACTTGCTGAAGTCCAAGTCCACAGGGCACTACGCTGCTTAGTGAAGGCAAGGCAGGAGGTGAAATTACTAGTAAAGAAAAATAATAATAATAATAATGAGACATTTGACAACTAGTCGTTTCTGTCAGTAGGTAAGGTACCACCCCACTGTTTCTACATGCTGTTTCTAGTACTGAAGGAGCTCATTGGCTCAGTTAGGTATTACACCATACTAAGTGTAGTAAGTGACACAGAGCTGACTTAAAATTAACAATAAACCCACACAGAAAAACAAACACACACACTAAAAATATCTAAACTCTCCCCAAATACTTTTGTGTTGTTTATTCTTCACTTAACTAAGTTGCCTTTGTTTCATACAGTGGCCGTGGTGCTTTGCTTGCTAGTGAGGAGCACGTTTTATAATACCCAAAAGTCCACACAGCAGTTCGACCAAATGATGTGTTAGTGCACTACTACAGAGAGGGATTACCTCATGTTTTGAGCCTACTCCTTTCTACTGTTAAAATCATTTGGCAGAAAGGCTTCTAATCATCCAGAGGCTGAAATACTGATGTAAGAAAAAAATTCTAATCTAATCCTCAGAAGTACACCAAAGCTTTTGAATAGGTGTTGTCTCAATGCACAGAGGAGGAAGAGAATGTTTCAAAATAAACTCCTCTTTCCAAGAACTGCTAATTTCAGGAAACTTTGGGATGAAGCTAAGTAATAAATATAAAATGAATCTAGAACTGCAGGAGAGAAAATAAAACACCTGTGAATACAGTAGAGGGGAATCATGTACCTAAAGAAGTGAACATTCATTATAGATTCTTTAAAGATTTTATTCTTTCTCTGGAAAAAACAACTCTGCAAAAGGCCATACAAGCCACGAAACATTCCCCCTGTCCAAACAAGTTTGAATTTTATAAGTCAAACTTATATATGGTCTCCAAAAAAGACCACTGCAATCATTTAGTCTCTCTCTAGAGGGAAATCCATGCTTGATTGGAAGACTCCAGTGATGGAGGAAGAACCACATTCCCTACGTAAGCTGCAACTGTTATTACTCTCATTGATTAAAAAAAGTGCATCTTACTGCTAGTCCATTTGTCTGGATTTGGCTTCCAGAATTGCCAATCACCATACAGCATTATCTAACAAGCCTCTGTTACCAGAAATCTTCCCCATAAATAAGGAGGGGATATGTAGGCAGTGATTGAATTACTTTCAATATTCACTTTGGGTGTACTTCACAGCTTGGGCTTTCCAAGTATCCACTCATTCTGGCCAGTCTTTTCAAAGTATGTATTTTAAAATAGAACAACATATTTCACCAACAGCATCATAAACATTTGAACAAAAATAATACCACCTTGCTGTTTCTACATGGTATTTATAGTGTTGAAGGATCTCATCTGCTCAGTTGGGTATTGCAACATACTAAGTTTATGTTCAGTTAAAACCCCATGACCTCTTCCACTAATTTCCAAACAGTTCCTTATTTTGAAAAAAAAAAAAAAACCACACAACATTTTTTCCTTAGATGTATAGCCTAAAAAATCATCTTAGGCTTTGAACAACGTTCAAACATGTTCAGTTATTTAACGCATATGGTATCAAGTAAATACCGAAGAAAATTAGACACCCCATTTGCAGAACAGACTAACAGCCATACTGCAAAAAAAAAAATCTGAAATCTCAAAAGAAGGATCTGAAATCCCTGACCACTAGACAGAAGCAACCTACACCACGCTAGGCACTGCCATATGACAGCACTCCAGGAGCCTGGCACGAGTGCCTCCAAGCACTTTGATACGGAGCCTAGAAGTCTCTCTGAAAGGCTTCTGTTATTCCCAAATACTATGCAGTGATCTGTGTTTTCAAGTGAAACTCCAGCTACCAGAGAAGTCAGTAGAAAGGTACTATGACAGAGTATTGGATTCCAGTGACCATTTCCAGCTTGACTTCTGAGTTTTCTAGGTAGATGTTCCAAGAGAACATGGTCTGGAAGACTGCTTCCCCTGCTCTCTCGTCCATGCTTTCCAGAGGAAAGCCCTACATAGAATCTCCTCATTTCCTCTTCTTTTACAAACCCCATGCTCTCTGGGACATGACTTTGCACATCTTTCCTACACTGATGCATCATTCTAGAAGTGTCATGTTGAGTGCCCCTTCCCCATAAGAAGTCGAAACTACATGCAACTTCCAAGTAAGTAGGACACATGGGCTTTCAGTTCCCTTAGACTGAAGGTATTCCTTCCTTCCTTCTTTCCTTCCTTCTTTTTTAACATGACAACAATTAAAATGGCATTTTGTGAAATGTCAAGTTTCATAGTTGTTTTGGACACTGAGCACACCCACCACTGCAGCACTTTTAGTAGACTCTTCTTTCTCTTTTTCAATAATCTTAACAGGTTAAGGCAAGAACTTCCAAAGAAACTACAACTTCAGCTGCCTGGGGAACAATTCAGAAAAGCACCCAATGTGTGGTGAACAGGTGGATGAGAATTCTACACATTGGTACTTAAAACATGTCTGTGTCACACATTAGGCTTTCTGAAACTACATGAGGAAGGGGAAAAATGTAAGTTAAGTAACACCTTTGATCTAAGCCAACTACAGAGAAGACTTAAATATATGTTTTTAAGGAAAGATTTCTAGTTATAAATATAAAATTACTCTTGGTAAAATCTATTCACATTGGATTCATCTAACAATTTTTTTCACTAAAAATAAAACCAGCTTTGTTTACCCAGAGACTCGCAAGATTTTTGTTAAAACTGGAAAGGTGAGATGTAACACAAGAACATAAAAACATGATAAAACCATAGACAGAAAAAAAAAAAGTTCTGCTTAATTAGAACTGTCACATAAGTAGAAGCTTACCAGAAGAAGAGTTTCCTAATAAGTTCTTGAATTTCTCCTATTGAGTATTTTCATTAATTACCATAGCCTAAGAGGAGGGCTACTTAAATCTGCTATGACACAAACTTAGAAGTCATCCTTAGTATTCTAAGGAATACTTTGGAGGAACTGGAAATCTTTGCTGTTAAAAGGAAATGGCATGAAATGTAGTAGTTAAAAAAAAAAAAAAAAGGTCCTAAGGAGTAAAGAATGGTAAATTCTTTTAAGACAAAAGGGAAATTAGATTTCAATAAACTGACAGTAAATATTTCTTTATTTCCGATTGTTTCAAAATTGATTTTTAAATATTCTCATGGATAGCTGCACACCAAAAAATAGTAAATACTGAAACTGGGAACTGAATCATCTCAGAGCTCTGCATAACACTTATTTTAAGCATAATGCATATTTTAAAAGTAGCATAATTGCAAAAGATATATTCTTTAAAAATTACTATAACATTATAGCTTTAGCCATTATTCATCCAGCCCTTGAATATTTTAATTTCCTCCCAAAGATATCAGTTATTTTGGTCTGTTTGACAGTATTACCTGCGTACAAAGCACGTACCCTGATGAACCCAATTTCAGTGGTGCTTCTGCTGCATTACTAATAATCATCTTTTTAATATTCTTTTATTTTTAACTATCTACTCAC
Organism: Podiceps cristatus; assembly: GCA_000699545.1. NCBI lineage: Eukaryota > Metazoa > Chordata > Aves > Podicipediformes > Podicipedidae > Podiceps > Podiceps cristatus. Next base: position 29,735 of record KL254576.1, on the reverse strand, counting down.
ATAGGTACTGCAATATTCTTCATGTAGAAAATAAAGTTGTATAGATATACTTGGCAAGTAATGCAAACCTTTACAAGTCAGCTAAATTCTAAACATGGCGCTTTTTTAACAAACACAGCACTGACAGAAACGATCACTTCGAGTTCTCAAAATTTTAATCACTCAAGTGATATTGACTGACAAGAACAAGACTTAAACCTTTCAAACACAGGCCATGACATCACATCTGCTTTTGGTTGACAAAAAGATCCTTTCACATGTTATTGGAGAACCACCATCTTGCCATGTTGCTATATCTATCAATGAAAATACCCAAATACTATTCATTAGGCTGATCTAATAGGATTCAAACTTGAAAACACTAGTCTGATTCTTAAGAAACGATTTTAGGCAGCAGTTACAAACCTGTCAGAATGCCTAGGAAAATGAAGACTCTACTTATTTCTTGCTTTTATAAGTGTGTTTAGAATACTTAAAAAAACCCAACAATAAAAGAAAAACACAAAACCCACAAACAAAACAAAAACCAAAGAAACCCAAAGACAAAACCACCACCCTAAATAAATGGAAAAAAAGACCTCTTTCCAGGGGAGCCATAACCTGTGTATATTTCTGTATACTCTTTGTTGTACTGAGAAAAAAACAGCACTGTAAATAAACAGTTTTAAATGGAACATGACCACACATTCGGTTTTGCACAGAAACACAAACGTCATCAAATGAGTAAATTTTGTGGAAATTATACCTATTGCTACCCTTCCTCTATGAATCCCAACAAATACTTGCATTTATACTAAAATAACAATTGGGGGTAACCACTGTAAAAAACAAAAAAAGGTTAAAAGTGCTTATAAACAGAGCCAGTGTTTGTCTACTGCTCTTCTCATTTCAGTGCTTCGACACTGTAATTGTTACAAGCCTTTTGTTTTAAAAATGATAAACAAAAAAACATGAAAAGTATTTTGTGACTAATCCAATGGAACTGCAAATGTACTCAGATGATAAACAATACACTGTATTTCTGAATGACCTATTTTTTTTGTATTGTTCAATATAGTTTTTGCCACAGGAATGTATCAGTTAGAAGTAGCATTGCTTTCTTAATGGGTTATGGATATGAATGGAGTTACAGTAATCGGGAAAAATACTTTTTTCTTTAGTCTGTTAAAGGTCATTTGAAAGGTCTCTTTTTTTTTTCTTGTTAGAAGTGGCAACACTGAACTGAAATTATGCAAAGGTTCGACGGAATGTAATTTAAGAGTAAGAGGACAGTAGAGTTAAACCACTATGAAAACTGTCTGGTTTAACTCCTCAATTTTTTCTGTTTTCTTAATTAATTTTAATAACTGGGCTTTTTAACCTGATTTCATATGGATCATGTCCTGGATATGAATACAAATTTAAATGTATTATTTGTTTTAAATAATAGCATTTAATCACTTTTTTTTTTTTACTTACACAGTAAAAATTTCAAAATTCACACATTTCGAGTTAATTAGTTCATTTTAGGAACTTCTAAGCCTCCTTCCTCCAGTCTTGCTGCAAAGATTGTAATATCACAATACAATTTGCACTTTGCTAACCTTATATGAAGCAAAGAATGAACATCATAAGCCCCTTGGCATACTGGCACACAACCTAGCAGCACATGCAAAAAAAAAAAATATTATTGAAATCATTGATGAACTGTTTATGAAGTAATTAGAAGCTAAATATTGTTTGCAGAAATCACTGGGGAAATAGTTTATATAATGGATAAAGTCAATAAAATGGAATTGTTCATGGAAAATTTCTGACCAGAAAAGAAAGAAAAAACAGGTCAAAGGAATTACTGGCAAAGAACTATTTACTAGTTCAAATCATCACAGTAGGAAAAGAACAGCAATTACATCAGCCGCTGCTTCAGGAGATCAAGTACACACATGGCTTAGAATCTTTTAGTTAGCAGATAGCATCTATTACAATGTGATAGAATAAAAAAGATAATTGTTAATCCCCATTTCCACAAACATTTAAATATTCAACCCTAATAAAAGGACCTAATTACATTAAACTGATAAATGCAAATCTCTTCAAAATAGCTGTAAGCAAGTACATGTGAATAGATGGTTTCCAATGAGACTTGACAAGTGGAAAGCAGATGGCAATGTGAAAGACTTCAGTTCTCCTGTAAGCCATGCACTATAAAAGCTGTGAGAGGTTTATGTTTCAGGTTTGGTAACTTCAGAAAATATTTTTAACGGGCAATCACTTGAACAAAGATCACCACAAAGAATTAAGCAATACCTTGCATGACACCAGGATACTCTGCATTTGGTTTAAAAATGTTTTTTCGACATAAGTTCTGTCAGATATTTAAAAACATTTAAGGGGGGGGGGAGAAATAAAAAAGAAAAAATATTAGGAAAAAATACTGCCTGGATATTCTTCACTATGCTATTGTGGCAAGCTTTTTTTGCCCTTGCAAAAAACATCCTTATGAAAGCATATGCTCTTCCTTGCCTCAAAACAGATTGCCTACCCACAGCAAAGGCTTATTATCAGAAGCTGCTCCTTGCCATATTTATTTGAAAGCCATCCCTGGTTGTTTGCAACCATGTTTCCCTTTTGATGAGCAAGGAAAGAGACAAGCGTCTGCTAAAAGTGGGGATAAAAGAAAGACAAAGCAAACGAAATTGATGATGAGTAATACCCAGAAAGCCAAATAAAATATGAGACAACAAGATTTAACATAACTCAGGCTGAATGAGCATCTCCTTGCCTGGAAATTGCAGCTAACAGGACATTTAACCTTGTATCTTTAACAAAACAACAAATAAAGCCCGGAAGTAGAGCTGCAAACATTGTGAGCCATCAGGGGGTCTCTTGGAGTGCCTGTAATTATTCAGGGTACTGTGAGAGGACTTCAACTATGCCCATGAAGCGTTCATAGTTTTTTTGACTTTAGGCATCTAATTTAGAGCCAGAATTAAGAGCACAGCCTAACTGACAGATTATAGACAAGACTTATGGGCTAATTAGTCAGAGAAGCCTGGTTTTTAACCCCCTGAGGTTACTGCAAATGCACACTAGGCCACCACTAGGAACAAACCACTCCATTTAGAAATCCCCCTCCAATTTTCTTTTCTGTTTTATTTGTTTGTTTGTTTTGTTGTTGGTTTGGTTCCCCTCCCCCCCCCCCTCCCCCCCCCCAGTGGTTTGGGGAAAGCATTATTTGGGATTTCAAGTCCAGGGCTCACTTTGGTTTCACATGCATGATGGCTTTGAAAATACTTTTTTTCCAAAACTTTACCCAGGCTGGCATTTCTGTATTTACACTGCAGAGAAAAAACATCTCCTAAGGTCCCAGCCAGACACTGTGTTCTTGCCTGAATCCCAGTAGATCTGAGCCACAGCAGGATGTTTGTTCTCTCTCACTGGACAAAGACCAAAGGGAAAAACAAAGTGAGGAGGGAGATAGTCCCACCGTCTCCTTGCAAGGAATTCACTGCAAGGGCCTCAAAGACCAATGCCTGTGTTTACAGCTGGCATTTTGCCTTGGCATCTGTAAGGATTCAGCCCTGTTTAGAAAAGCAGGGCTTTCTCCTGCCTTGTCAAACTCCTGCAGCACCTCGCTTCATCTTGAGCTGGCAAACATGCCCTCTTAATGCAGAACAAGGCTTGCACTCTTGTAGGCTCTTTTATTAGGCAGCTGCCTGATTGCCCACGGATGGGTATGAATATCAGTTTCAATTAAGTAACTTTCACCCTATTTTAGAACTGAGCATCTTCTGCTTGATCATTTCCCACCCCTCAGTTTTTACTGCTCACAATTAGCCTGTCTAAATACCTCTTCAAGGCCTCAACCCTGAGCGAACTTCAGAAACTAATTAGAAAGAAAAGGTGAGCTCTCTCAGTCCTTCCACAAGCTGACTTCAGTTATCCTGTGTCTTTTTCTTTTTTCTTCTTCTCTTCAGTTAGAAAACAGTACGGCTGTTCAAGTTTAGATCCATTAGTTGGAAAATTAAGCAATTAAAGTAGACAACATCTGTGGACAATGATTTATCAAACAGTTTCAGGAACCAAAGCGAAGCCAACTTCAAGAGCTGGAGGCTTAATATATTTTCAGGAAAAAAGAAAATTTAAAAAGAGAAAGAGTCTTCACAGAATCTAAACCTCCTGGCAATTAGAAATGGGAAGATATTTATAGGTGTGATGAAGAACAAAGAAGAAACCATTATAGCAGCCTAGAAAGGGGATCATTTCAGAAGACTAATTTTATTTTAATTGCTGCAGAACAATGTACTCATTTAAGAAATACGCCATTACAGCAACAGTCTAGTGATTCGACTTTGTATATGTCACTGAATTTAAGCTATGTGATACAAATACTGTAGTACTCAACTTTTTAAAGTGTTTTTGAGGAAAAAATACAACATTACTGGTGAACAATGATACCTCTTATAATCAAAGGTAATTGTGAAGGTGATTTTGTGTCACCTTGATTAAACAACTAGTTTGCAGACTGTTGACAAGTTTCATTAAGAGCAAGTTTTATTTTCTCTCCTGCAAAATTAAGAGAGCATTAGAGGGAATTAACACTCCTCGCTGATCTTATCAAGGATTATATATGAATGTTTGATTTTTTTTATATCAGTAAGCCCTCATCCAAAATCATGCAAATCTTGTACACTGATCTGCTTTTAAGAAACAATAAAGCAGCTAAAAATACCAACAGTAAATACTTACAGTACTAAATAACCCATGATTTTGATGGTAAATATAAAAGGTTTATCAGGTGGCAGCTGAAAGAGAATTATAATAATACTCCATCAGATAGTTTTCTAAGCACATCCCTTAAGCAGCACCAGCTGCTGTGACAAGAGGTACCCACCAGGAGAAGGCAGCGAAAGTGAGGGCAGAGGGGGAATGACTGCAACTTCCCGCACTTTCACCTGCACAGCCCCATTTCAATGCTCCTGTAACGTCCCCCTTATCACAGAAAGGTGAGAACTTACGCACTCCTGCATATAAGCCATGTTACTATAGAGGATGCCATCAACAGGAAGATAACAAGAGCATTACAGCTTTGTCTTCATTAAAAGGAAAAAATAAAGAGCATTTAATTATTTGTGTGTTTAATTCAATCTATGAAAGTTCCTGGCTTTTGGGGGAGTTGAAGATTTGGGTTATTATTTCCAGTTTGAAGTGTTCTGCATGGTAGACACATACATTTTACATTACTTTTGTAAAATTACTTATGAGTTTGAGAGCTTCAAACCAATCCAATTTGGACAGTATATCCTACTCATTCCTATTTTATCAGAATTTCTTTTTTTCCATTTCAATGAATTGCTTGATTCAAATTAAACTTTGACACTCCCTACTTTGAATTCTGAGAGTAGAGGTACTGGAGATGCAAGCCAAAAGTACACCCATCACCTCCTTATTCCTTGCAAATGCATAAATTAACCCTCCTCCATATAACGTGCATATGTTGCACATCCTGTCTCAGTATTTTCTTCTAAATTAAGAAAAAACTGGGTATCTTATCACAAGCTTCATTTTTGGTATCACCATAAAAGACTGATATTTTTACACACTTATGTGGAGGTAGATCCAAGTGCAACACCACTGAGACAAGAACAAAAGGAGAATTCTGCCTTTAAAGTGAGATGTAAACCTTTGCTTCCCATTTGAGTACAGCAGGAACACTCATAGTCTCTAGCAGGCTTATCAGGTATAAGGAGCAATTTAAAGGGGCAAATGTTTTCATGAAGCATTCAGCAAGGTACTGTTTTGGTCATTCCCAAGCTATAAATTCATTCAGCTCAAACACAGGGAACAATTCCAGGTGAGAGGGAAAAAATAATCAGAGCTAGGTTCAAAATACAGCAGTGTCACTTCAGGTGCTCCTTTTACCCACTGCACTTTATGGCATAGACCCCAGGACACAGATTCTAGGAAAAGCTCAAGAGCAGATTTGGCACTGCACACGGGGGGGCCAGTGCAGACAGCGACAGCTGGGGAGGCAACCAGAGCTGGGTGGGAGGTGTGGCACCCCAGAAAGGCAACGAGAGCTGGGCCCTCTGCTCCGCACAAACACAAGATATCTCCAATTATGTCACACATAACACCTCGTCTTTTTGAAGGGCAGCAGCTCCCAGCTTCTGATGGGTTCCTACCAGCACACTTCATGTCTAATTTAGGCAAATTAATATCCAGCACCTGCCTTTGGAAAGTCGCCAACCTCAGCACAGTACAGTTAAATTTCCTTCAGGCTTCTCTATTCAGCAGGTGAACTGACAACGGAGCTATTTGCACAGCTTTCAAGTAAGCTGCATGTAAATGTTCAAATTGGATGAAACATCCTACAGGGTTTGATTTGGTCTTTACATTACAGCAGAGTATAAAAGTGACTGCTGCAACTTCTGTGAAATAACTCCTAAATAATGCAACTGATAAACAGAGTCAAGACAAAAACATTGTTCAATGGGACACATGCTCATCATAAAAGGGAAGGCTTTACAAATATCACTGTGATACTACTCATCTGCCATCTCAGTACAAGAGTCTTCTGGAAAAAAAAAAAAAATAGCAGGCTTGCACTAGAAGAAAATACTTACAGTGCACAAGTCTGTGTAACTTCCCAGTGATTTATGCTGAGCAAAGGCAATACACAACAAAACCCTTCTTCCTGGGGAACAGTCTTAGGCTTTTATCCTATTTTGTTTGCGTCTACAAATTCATTGAGACATCATCACTGAATCCAAGGAAAAGCAAGCACACAGAGTCAGGACAACTGCAGAATTCCTGCAGAACCAGTCTCTCATGCAATAATGATTTCCATTTCGTTTCTCATCTTGCTCACCTAATGCATGGGGCTTAAAAAGAAAAGACTAGTAGCATTGTTCATTGCATTCCTTCTAGGCATTGCTGTTAATATTTTCTTAAAATATTGCAAACATAGCAACTTGCATGCATCACCTCACTACAAACACTGTGGCGTACAAATCATAGAGAACGGCAAAAAAAAAAAAAGATTTTTATGAACAAAACATGAATGGAAATGCATGTACGAAAGCACCTCAAGAAAGAGCAGAAGCAGGGTTAAAAGAAAAATCTGTACTGATAATGAAGAACACCCCTGCCAGCAGTACACTGAGGAACGTCTGTACGTTAAGAGCAGAAAACCTGCACTCTGCCAGAGCACAGCACCAGTGGAAGCCCCAGCACCCTAACAGAAGGACGGCAGCAAGCCCAGCAGAGCACGTCACACACCCCATTCCTTTTACTATAAGGAAGAGAGATACATTTCAAATAAGAAACCTAAGATTTTTGGAGACTGAGGAAAGCAAAATCCTGAAGCAAAGCACACATGCCCTCATCAGCTACTGACTCACAAGCAATACTGGCCATTGTTTCCAGTCCAGAAGAACCTCAGAGACACGACCAGGACTTGCCCTTCCTCTCCCCGTCACACATCAACAGTCCCCAGACAGACCGCTTGGGCACACGTGTTCAAATGCTTGTGACTGTTAGGAAATTATATTGATGCAAGAATGAATGAGAATGAGGAAAATAAATCTGTTTAGAAATTCTGTAAAATAAAATCACTTTCCCTTAAGTTCACACATTTAGTTTTGTCATAACTTTCTAGAAGAACCCCAAGGTTTTATTACATGTGTTAAAAAGCAAGCAATAAAATTTTCTCACTACCTTTGAGGCTGGCAAGAAACTGGTAAACATTTACTTTTCCTGTAAAAAAAAAAAACTTTTCTTAGTCTATTGTGTGTTATATATGTCTTAATTGGGCTGGTTTTAGCCTCTTTAAATTTTGTCTAATTTTTTAACTTGGACTTTTATTTGTTGCAGACTTTCTCATAAAAATCTGAAAACAAATTACAAACTGTGGTTAATGAGCTATGCATAAACCTTCTCTTTTCCTTTATCATTCTTACCATCTGCTTTGGCTGTTTTATTATCAGCCTGTAAGCTAATAATCTATCTGCTTTATTTCCCATCTGACTTGGAAAAAAAAATTATGAAGAAACCCAGAAGAGTTTTCTAAGTCCTCGTTTTCTCTGTGTTTTTCCTGAGTGGTGCCTTATGGCCCAATCTGTGTTGTGCTCCCATTTTCTCCACTCCAAAATCCTGATTTCCAATTCAATTAAAAAAAGCCCATCGAATCTCTAACACACCCGTCCCCCTGAAAATGGCAGTACAGCAATTGTAAGAGTCAAATAAATTTATTTTACCCTAGTTCCCCATTGTTACTAAGCAAAAATCTTCCTTTTCCCCCCACTCTTCCTACTGCAATCTTTATTGACTACAGATTTGACATTAAAAAAATGCAGCATTTATGTCTTATCTATCCATGTACAAGAAAAGTATTTAACCACAGCCACCTTTCTATTCTCTACAATACTAATACATGCTCTGTTAGAGTTGTTCCTTCTCTTCCAGTTGGGGCCAATAAGTTTCTGGGCATTTATATCACATTTTGGTATGTCCCATCACAGAAGTACAGGGGAAGTTAATCTAATTAAAATTAAAATTTTCTCATTTTCCCTAAAAATACCATTAAAAACTTTTAAGTATTCTCGTCTGAACTAGGCTAGTAGTGCATTTTCATTTGCTGTCAAAATTGTACCTTTCACTTCACTTTTACCTCTTTGCACACACACAGACATCTGACTCATGTAAATACTCTATACTGTGTAAAACACTGTTTGTAAAATTACAGAGCTAACCTACACAGAAAGAAAGTGCTTCCAAACAGAATTTCTGTGCCTATCCATTACATAGTTAATTGTTGCCTTAAAGTGGACTTCAGGAAACTGAGCTATTATTTTTAAGAATAATCCCAGGAAAAAATAATAAAATATAAAATACAAGGCACCATTATTTCCTAAGGGGTGCAAGCTACATAATTTTGTCCATCTTCAGCTTAAAACGGTACAGACCAATCAGAGAAGAATGAGAAACAGTATCAAGCTCTTCAAAAATTGCTGAAAAAAACCCTTGAATTCAGTGCTATATGAAATACAATCACTACTAAGCAGGTTAAGGAATAGTGTAATCATGGTCCCTCCTTTCTAATTAAGCCACTATATTCAGATCAGAGAGTTAGATAGCACTTGTTCTTCTTTATAATGGAATAACTGACTTGAAGAGAAGTTGGAAGAGCCAGCAGTAAGAACTAGGCCTTATTTAATGAGTGTGAATTTGTGAAAAAATATCACAAGTAAGGAACAAACAATTAACCACTAAACTGAAAAGCTTCTTTTGGATCATCTGCAGATTTCCTAGTAGAGCTACTATTCTAGTGCATAAGCTCTGTAGAGACTTCAATCCATTTTTGTACCTGAAAAGGGGCATGTGAGTGAAATTATTACATTTTCAAATGCAAGCTCATGGGAACCTAGCCTGGTGCTGAAAACTAATGCTGAACTGAGCGAAAAAAGAAAAACAAAGCTTGGTTAGACTTTCTGAGGTTCTCACATCTGCCTCAGGCATGCTATGTACAAAAGGCACCTGGTAGGTTCTGTGTTACGAACCCATGTCTTTATTAGCCTTAACCAGCTTTGTTTTCTTACTTTCTTGTGCTGTGACATACATTATAGTACTTCAACAAACAAACAGTACATGAACAAGGCTAGCTGTTTCCCACATTTTCTGATTTACTATTTGTTTTATAAGCTAAAAGCAAGCCTATCTGAACAATTTGTATTTATTTTTAAATTTACTCTCAGTACATTCCTGTGATAAAAAGAAGTTTATCTTCTCTGGTACAGAAACTTGGAAAAACAGAGAGAGCGTGCATGTGCCCAATTCAAGCCACTTTAAAGTCCACAGAACGACCGTGGGCAACATTCATCTCTCCTAACTGCAATGATTTAAAACTTGTCTGGTCTAAGGCGGTTGCAGAGGCCTCCACAATCAAACACAATTCTGTCTTCAAGTATGAGTCATTACTCTCTGCATGCACCAATCTCTCCCTGTTGATTATAAAGAGGGCCCAGATGGGCAGTTTAGGTCAGGACTCCAACTTTTAAGACTGATGCAGTCAAGTGAGATCCACCGCTATTGACTTAAGGGAATGAATTCTGACAGAAAGTAAAGCCACATAGGCGTGTATGGCAAAGTGGTGCCATGATTTCTGAATCTCCAGTCCAGTACCTTATCCAGTAAAGACTATCACTCTCTGACACAGATGAGCTTTCACTCAATACAGTCCTAAAGCAGCATGCCAGTCAGGGGAAGAACAAATACAAAACATGCCAAGTAATTAAAAAAAAAAAAAAAAAAAAAAAAGGGACATTTAACATATAGATTGACTGTATTTCTTCTTCTAAAGTCATTAACATCTATTACTTTTTTCTCCTAATTAATCCACATTTATGTTGTGTCAAGTGAACTGGACAGTTTGTAAACAAGGCAGCAGAGCGTGAGGCTTTCTCCTGGCAACTGTTATATTGGCCTAATAGGCCACACCCCCAAATTTACACAGCAAACACTTACTGCAATTGTTTTCTTTCTTAGTGTTAAAATACTAACATATTCTTATGATGCCAAATCAGTTGCAGCTTAGTAGTAAGTAGTATCCCTCCTATGACTAATCAGCCCTGACTGGTCTCGATAATTAGCCATGGGCCAGAAGACCACAAGGCCCTTTCCATCCCAACGAGATTGCAGGCTGGTGTAATTCATATATTACAGTTCTTTGGTTCCCAGAAAGGCAGGAAAACAGGAAGTAGCAATGCCTTTTGGTTTACATGTTCCAACCCCACAAAAACACTGAAGGAATAACAGCAAAGGGCAACTCTGTAAGAAATCAGCATTGGACAAGCTCTGCAACTCTTCACTATGGTGTATAGGAAGTTTTCACCCAGGACAATCACCCAAGGAAATCATAAAAGAAAAGTCCATAAATATCAGAGATTGAAAATGCTGCTGTGTATTCAGTGGCTGACCAATATGGGTTACAGAGAAGCACCTATACCTGCAGCTCTTTGGAAGGAAGGGGACACAGTTCTTGCTTTACTCACAAAGGGCAGGGCCCAGTTGAGATTGTGGTTGTTTCTTAAACAGACCTGAACCCTTTCATAACAACAACAAACCACCCAAACAGAAAAATCTTAGAAAAAACAGTACTTTCCCACACAATCACAGGACCCATTTCCTTGGTAAGTTTCAGCTCAAGAGGACAGTTTGAGCTCTAATTAAATATACAGCACACCCTCATAGCTGACTGTTACAGAATCTGCAATTGATATATTTGTCTGTCCTTATCGCTCTTTTGTCCCATTTTTCAGATCTGTTGGACACTAAAACATCTCGGGAATAAATCTGTCACTCCTGCGATCATATTTGACACAGGTTTTCCCTTGTTCATTGTTCCAGGCTGCAGTTCTGTGCTACTTTTCCCACTAGGCCATTTAACTTGCTTCCATCCAGCTCATCTTAAAGCACAGAAAAAAATACAGAAAACGTAAATAAAGAAAACTTTAAAAGATGCTTTGGAAGCTGTTCAGAAGCAATCTTTCTGCCATAAAATTTTTGCTAGTAATTGAGAGTTTTACAACTCCTCCCTTGACTGGATATATAGAGTGCACCTGTATACCATTTTAGTTCAGATCTGATTGTGGTTTGAGAAGAATCCCCTAAGTGCCCCACCTACCGCATTCGGTTCACGTGAGGGAGAGGTCCCGGAACATGTACATTCATTTGGAGGTACGTAACCCAGATGTGCTGCATCTGCTGATGATGCCGATTCAGTTCAAGGGTCCACAGCTGTAGCAGCCCAAAATATACCTCCCCAAAATGCTGTGCATGTTGGGTCCTCAGCACCAACTGCTTTCCACTACAGATTTGCTCCTGCAGTACCCTACTACATGTCAGTATGGATACAGTCAGACAGTCCTGTCTTCGCTTCCTGGATTGGAAACCATTCTCCTTCCAGAATCTTGCCACTTTTAAAAGGAAGGAGACCATTCAAATCTGCCCTCATTTCCCTGGTTTGCCCTGGCAGAAAGAGGTGAGATCTCATCCACTCCACAGTATTAAATTATGGGCTAGGAAATACTAGCCTTTATTATTTTCCTCATGAGAAAAATATTCCTGCAGAGTGTTTTGGAAAGAGAAATGAGGCTGCCTTCCTCTTACTAAAATAATCAACAGCAATGGAGCTCCAGTCTTGTCAGCCAGCCTAGCTGCAACCAGAAAAAACCCAGGTACCAGCACTCCAATTTCATAGTACCAACCATGAATATTAGTGCCCAAACAACAAGGTTCAAAGAAGTGACTGATTCTCAAAGAAAGATGCACCAAGCTGAGTAAGACCTTGGCAAGGTCTAAGATAACAGAACTAAGAAAAATTATAATGTTAAAATATATGGTTTTTAATATTTACCCCCTTAAATGAAAAAAATCTCCCCGTCAAAAATTTTAAATGGAATAGAAGCCATAGAAACCATGTGAAGCTAATCTTTAACCTCTCTGGTCTTGATTCATATAATTATAATTGTGTTAAATGCAATGCCCTTTAATTCAAAAATATCACCATTACTGTAACGGAAAAAAGTAATTAGTTTTTTTAATTAATGAGAGACTTGAAAATGCATGAAGGGAAGCATTAACGTCTGTTTTTCTTGAGCTATTAAAATAATTGTATAAAAATATCACATAAAGAAGTCACATCCCACTATAGATCTATTCCTTAGGGCTCTGCTAAAAAGTATGCTTTAAGGTGCCAAACACAGATATTTGCATACCAAGAAACATTTAACCATCCAGTTGGACAAACTAAATGCTTATCTCTTATTCACCCAGGATAAACAAAAAACTGCGGTTAAAAAAACAAAACAAAACAAACACCACACAAAAAACTCCAAACCACAACAGTTCAGTACAGCTAATAAGAACAGTATTTTGTGTCACCATTAGCGTAGCACATGCCTCATTGCACCTGGTGACACTGGTTCAACCAGCACAAGCCTCAACACAGTCCTGAAGGGGAAAGGACTACACCACAGGCCATTACAGATTAATCACACCTGATTTTAGAAGTCTACAATGTATTTACATCTGAATTAATAATCTATAGACAATGACACTTCTAAATATATTTTACCTATTTAGATAGAGACCAGGGGATGACACATTAGGCCCCAGAAGTATGTACTTCTGTCCACTAAAAGGGAACTGCAGATTACCAGTTCATGCATAAATCCTTAAGAGACAGGTAATAAGAATTAAATAGTTCTATAGAGTGATTCAACTTTTTTTTAACTACATTGTTAACATTCCTCCACCCCCCAAACTGTATTTCAGTCTGACACTAGTGTAAGTCTCTGTAATGATGGTAGAAAAAAACCTGCACATTTTACATATTTTTTTTACAAGGAGGTAAGTACCACAGTGAGATAAGTAACACAGCAGTTTACCATATGTTCTGCTTCTCCACAATCCAAAGGAGGATTGTTTCGCAAACAGAAGTTACCTTTGTGCTAAAATGCCCCTTCTAAGTGAGGGCTTTTCTATTACCGAAGTTTAATACAATCTACTATTTCTTGAAAATCATCCTCCTAAAGGCAGATCCTGAAAGTACTCTCAGCAACTGCAAAAACAAAGTAGCTTCAGAATCATCTGGAAGGCTTTACAATATCTTCAGGGAGTATTACTGGTTAAAACAAAGATTTAAAAAATGCCATGGTCTGCTTGAGGAAAGTAATTCTGTACAGTAAGCAAGGTTGAAAATAATTTAGGGGAAAATACAGAAGCATAGTTTTACAGAACCTCCTGTGTGGGAGTAAGTACTCCCTGGTGAAATGTCACTAAGTTCTATGTCATGATCCTACATTAAAATATGCACTTTTTGTTCAAAATGAGTTGAGCAATTCGACTGGAGTAATACTGGTACAAAAGCTAGTTTAGACTTTTTCACTGAGCCAAGCTACAGGCAAACACTTCTGCCATCACAGAATGACCTATCCCTCTAAAAGAACTGCCAGTGTTTTGAGAGAAGGTACACCAAGAAGCTTTGGGTAAAGGCTAATCTACTCTAACACTTACGCATCATACAACTCTCTTAAATTCAAGAAGATGCGTGAAAGGCGCTGAAAGCAAAAAATACCATAAAAATTCCATAGCTATGGTATGGTTGTTCACTACCGAAGGTTAACAATACTGCTCTAATTTTAGAAGCTAAATCAGAAGCTAAACATTTATCATCAGTAAAATACTTGTAGGTGCTCTCCAAGTGAATTCATTTGCCTGGAGAAATGGGGCCAGAGGGTTGGGGGGGAAAGAACAGAGGACTGTAAGTTAATGAGGTATTCAAAATGAGAAATAGGAATTCATGCTTCTACTTGCATTCTCTAAATCATTTTATATATTACAATACATTGTGTATCACAGCTCTGGGTCTCCAATTCCGAGATTGCCCCTATGACTTAACACTTTAAAATTAATCTTGGCAAGACTGTCAACAAGGGAGTAAAACCCAACAAATTGAATGTCACTGATTAAACCTGAAAGCAAGGAGGTTTGAGTTCCTCCAACACACAAAACAAACAAATGGAACTCAGCTGCCACAGCAAAAAGAAATAAGACTTGAAAATATGGCCTTGCTTCACTAGGTGTATGAATCAGGCATATTAAGCAGATGCACTATGAAAGAGATCTTGGACTTAATGTGTTTGCATATGCATTAATGACAGCAATATTGTATACCCTTCTGTTTCAAACAAAGCCAGCTTCACTGTCTTTAATCTCCACATATACTGCTGTCCTCCCCTTCATCCTATAAAGGAAAAAGAAGGAAAAAATTGACTAGGATAAGTAGAGACTTCAAGAACATTTAAATTTCAAGATTCATTGAAAAACTTTGAAAAAGGGACATCTAGTGATTGCGTTGCTCCAGAGCATGTCAGCAGCTCTCCCACACTCAAAACCAGAAAAACAAGGAACAGCAATTAAAGCTGCAGAAACAGTACTCAAATGCCCTAATATCCTAAAGTGACCCTCATGGAAATGTCTCCCTCACTAAAGGCTGTCATGAGTTCAGGGCTGGAAACTCAATGTCAAACAAACAGAACTGCAGAGGTACCATCTACTCTCTATCTAAAACAGTGGTCTAGACACAAAACAAGACAAAGACAAAAAGCCTGCAATAATGTACAAACATCACTGTTTACTGATGACAACCAATGTATTCAATTGTACTTCACACCGTTCCAATGACTCTATAAATAATGGAATAAACGCATAATACACTTGACAAAATTTTACCTCACACTCAACCAGCTCTAAACTTTAATTTTATCTGTCTGAAATACTGCAAGTGAACTGTGTATTTCAACTTAATTGCAACTGCAGTCTTCATGAGTTTTTAAAATATATCTGAAGCATATGCCCCCACATTACGTTTTCATAAAATACTGAAATGTGTGAAGAAATGGACTTGCGCTCTCTTGTATTTTTTCTTTAAGAGTTGACTTGGACATTACCTTACAGAGGTCTTTAGTCCCTAAGCCACCTCCCCACTGCTACATTTAATGAGAATATTTAGTTGCAGTATTACTTTACAGCATGTTCAATCTGACATGTCTTCGATTTACAAAGTACAAAATGTAATTATTCCATACTATGACATTGCCTATTAGAAATGAAAGAAATATAATTTAATTTGAATTTTATTACTAATTTATATCTACATATAGCTTATTAACTACTGATGGCTTCTCAGTTGTGTAGGCAAGATAGGGAATGTTTTGATTTATGTAATAATTAGAGCAAGACTGGGGTTTCCTTCCATACTTAAGAGTGCAATTCTTCTCTGAAGTTTGACTTCCCAGACAAAAGTCTTGCACATTCCATATTTCTCTGATAAACATCAAGAAATGGTTTCTCTCCTTAACACTGAGAAATAGTTTGGGTTACAAGTGAAAGTTCTCTTTCTAATTTTAAATCCCGTAACTCCCATCAAAATCCAACTGGGTTTGTTACTTCTCATATTACTAAATCTCCAACACAGACAAAAATCTCATTATTTTGAGAAAAAAAAAAAGCGTCTCTGGTTACAGCTACCGGGCTCATTTGAAGCCTGGATCTTCAGTGACTCAAAAAGAAATTATCACACACAATCAGGAAAATAGATTGTACGCATCCTTCACCAAAATGTTTATTTTTCACAGATGGTTTAGGTTTGCTCCATCATGAAGTAGTAGTATTTGGCTTTGTAATTGAGATTTTTTTACTCAGGATCCCAGGGGAAATAATTTACAATGAGATTCAAAAATTCACAGTATCGAAGCAGGTAATTTGAGAAAGTGTGAACACAAGAATAGAACTAAAGGTTACTTTTCCTGGATCAGTAGGGATTTATTCAATAATTGACCTTCATCTTTGTATTTATGAATGTAAGAAAATCATCCACATTATTAAAGACAAAACTCCTGTTCAGGCTTTTAGTGATGCCTTGCAAAAAACAGCATAAGGCAGTCCTTCTCTTCCTCTTCATTAACACCTCACACCAAGACACTTGGGATTCACACAGCATGAATTAGACCACATGCACTGCTATGCTCCCAACAGCTCAGTGAAGTCTGTACCTGGAAGCAAATGTTTAGAGTATTCTTGAGTATAATTTACAAAGAAAGGAGTGAGAGTTTATAACAGAGAAGCGGTTTTCATTATTTCAGGAGATACCTAACGTGCAAATGAATCAGGAAGAGGAAATTCCCTGTCCCATTCTGTCAGGATGCTACTGCAACTTCCTAATACCTACTGGTTCTTGCTAAAATATTCTTCTCTCAGACACGTCTTACATCTTCTTCATGTACTTCACAGATGCCTATTCCAGATTATTAAACCAATGACATCATACAGAAACTCAACTGCTCTCAGCCCATGAGAGTGAGTGCCCTAAGCAGGCCACGGTTTTAGTCTTCTGCCTGTCAGGCTTTTCTCTGATGATGTCCAACCCTCTTGCTCCCCCAATAGCCTATTCTGTTCCATAACTCTGACACAGAATTCATCTTCCATTATTTGTGGAAGAATTTGAAGGTATTTTCTGTTCTATAAAACATAATGTCTTTAACCAGAAATCACCTCACTGGAATATAACACAACTTTGTGACAGAATACCAAGAATTCCACAAATTTTAATTCCTACTTTAGCTATTTCTATAGATACTACAAATACTGTGACAACTTTGTCATAGGACCTCTCTGTGTTGATGTTTCTCTTTTCACCATTGGATTGACTTTAGCAAGAGGGTTATCAAGTCTGACAGTCCTGTACAGAAACCTTTTCAAAATTGCTCTTTAATCAAGCAGTATCAAACAGAAGTATGGATTTGACCTGTTTATACTTGCCAGAGAATCCTTTTGATAATTCTGTAATCATCTCCCAAGAGGCCAAAAGACTTAAGTCTCCCTAAAACATGTTTAAAAACTATAATGATGTACACCACCTGATATCACATTTGGTATGCTTCAGACATAAGGGTCTCAGTTATAAGATCACATCTGGCAGTCATCTTTTCAGTACTATCTATCCATACAATCCCGTGATACGTAATCTCCCCACCTAAACAGAAAAAAATTATACATGCCACTTTTGGAGGATGAATCTGAAAGTCCTGTCAACAAATTTACACAATATCACAGCCCATTTTTGCTCCTCCTTTTATTTCCACATTTTCTTCAACAGCAGTATTTCTTTTATCTTAAAAATATTCATAGTATTTGTACTTGATGGGCATTTCACTTCCCTCTGTTATTCCTATGCTTCAATTTATTTCTATCTTCTTTTGTTTCTCTTTCACATCTTTTTTCCTGTAGTTTCATACACATCTACAATCAGCAGTTACTTCAAGAAGGCATGATATCCAACACATTTTCATAGTAAGAAGAAAGAGGATCTCTTATCTGAAAATTACAGCCTTATTTTTTTCATAAAATCATTTCCCTTTTGCATTTAGCTCACACATACAGCCAGTATGAATCACTTCCTCAGTAGAGAATCTAAGCTGACAGTAAACGTGTTCTTCCCAATATGACTCCTGACACATGAGGAATGAAGATAGGTTGTTGGCAACTATTGCTGCCTCCACATACAAGATTTAAATATTGTCCTTCTCATCCTTAAGTTGCGAGTAAAACACTATCTGTACTCTAATATAGAGCACAATTCTCTGTCCTCCCACCATCGCTGCTTTGAACAATTAGGATGGGGCAGGAAAATGCTAGGAGATTAACACTAAGACATATAATTCCACAGTGGGTGCAGGCCAAACATCTTGATAACTGAGGAGCTGGATCACTTTGCAAGGGAAGTGGCTCTCCTGGGGACAATAGCAACCAAAATGTATGATCTCAAGAAGCCAACATTGGCACAGACAGCCAGAAGTAAGGCCCTGTTAGTGGCAGAAAGGCAAATATGGGTAACTTCTGGTGCCAACTTCATTTGCCTTTTTTACGTCCTTCACTCTCAGTGCTTAAATGATGGAGAGCCTGGGCATCATACAGTGTAACGGGTCATCTGCAGCTGGGAAAACGCACTGCTTAGGGCCACAAGACTGTAGAGGAAATGTGGAAGAACTGAAAGAGGAAAAACCTGTCCTGCTCAGCCATCACAAAGTCACTTCCATCATTACTTCTGTTAAAGTGCAGGGTCCAGAGACACTGCAGCAGGGAATTGCTGCACCTCTGTGCATTTGGCCAGACCTACCCTGCTACAGAGTTTTGAGAAAAGTTTTCTGGCTGTGCTGCTGGGTTTGAAAGTCATGAAGACTCAGAATCGAGATGACTTCATGAACACACATTAAAACACGAAGTGCATGGGATATACAAGTCAGAACTTTCACAATGTTTGCAGAGGATGTTAGTTTGATGGTTTCCAAATACAAGCCAGACATTACTTTAATATTACTTATCCAAGCACAGAAAGCTTTGACCTAATTACCAGTATCAATGAGAAATATATATCCCAATCTTCAAAGGAAAAATCATATAAAAGGAACATGCAAAGAGAACAGCATACCCTTTTTTGTTCCATTCCCTAAAATGCAAAAAAACTTGGCACAAATTGCTTTCCTTTCTGTGGATTAGTATAGCTTAGTCTGCAGTTTCTGTTAGCAAAACACAAGGAAACTTCCAAGCCTCCTGAAATCAAGAAAATAGCTTGTTATGTCTGCACAAACAAACAAAAATCTATCAGCATTACCGTGTTCAACAGTAAATGCATGCCTTGGGTTAGTTCCAGGCAAGAGAGCCATCCCCAAAGGAATGTTTTAAATAGAAAATAATTGCTATAAAAACAAACCACAGTTCAACAGGCAGATAATGTAAAATCAAAGCAACACTATAAAGGACCAATTGTATCCCATATCTATCCCAGATTCAAAATATAGAATAACATTTGTAGCTTTAAAGAACTGTGCAGGTAAGAGAATTTATTGCTATTCCTTTTACTCAGAAGCTCTCTTCTTCACAATTTAGTAGTAAGTAGCTTTCAAACATTCATTTTCTCCAGAGCTCAGGATAGCTTACATAGCAAGACTTCAACGAAATTTCAAAAAACACTGTTAAATACCCAACACTGAGACCAGTTTTTGTACCACTTAAATAAACAGAAAGGCTATTTCACAGTCTTTGGTTGAACAAAAACAAACAAACAAACCAACCCAACACCCAAACCCATAACTGCAGATGCTGCTATAAAAAAAGGAGTTGCAAACCAAATCATTGCAGGAAATCCTAATTTACATCAGTGAAATGGAGGATCAGTAACTGAGGCTCTCATCAGATTATACACAGAATTTGGAATTCTGTGTTTGGAAAACATCAGAAACTGCAAAAGAAACACAGCAACACAAAAATGAGATTAGCTAAACTGACATTCAGGCAAACACTCTGGGACTCTGCCATGTGCAAAACACAAATCACGTATAAGTTGATTATAGTACATTATTACACGCTGAAGCCAGCTGATGCTATGAATTCCAACTCTAAGTGCAAGGAGCAATTGATGTCACCCTTTAATCCTGCTGTTCTATCACTACTCATCTTGCATCAATATATTTTCAGTCTTGGGATCACAGTTTAATAGCAGTTAATGACCTCATCTCTTCACCACTGACATACCAGAATTGACTACTAAACAGCAGCTTGCTCTGCCTAACACTTACCTTCACTGACTTGTGTGTCAAGCAGCTGTGCCACTAACTGAGCAATGACCATTCCAAGAGAAATCACATCTTGCTCCTTCTCATAGTGATTAAATTTTCTTGCCTAGTTTCACCTCTGACAAACCCTAAACTCCTGACTGACCTGTCTGTAATCTTAGGTAACAAAATAATCAAACAAAACCAACCAACCAACCTCTGTTAAAATTATTTCTGATTCATTTGCTATGACAAATCTTCTGCATACACCACTGTTCCCTTTTTTTGGTTTTGTCCCGGTTTCAGCCAGAATAGAGCTAATCTTTCCAGCGGCTACTGTGTTTTGGATTTGGTATGCAAAGAATGTTGAGATTACACTGATGATGTTGGTTGCTGCTAAGCGATCAAGGATGTCTTCCAGCTTCCCAGGACTTGCTAATGTGCAGGTGCAAAACCTTGGGAGGCCTACAGTCAGTACAGCGGATCCAAACTGGCCAAAGAGAGTATTCCATACCGCAGATGTCATGCCCAGTGCAAGTGGGGGTCGGCCGGTGGGCCATGCCCCTTCTTTTTCTCTTTTTTCATTCGTTTGGGCCTGTTTGTTCATTCATTTGGCTGTTTGTTTCCTTGCTGTCTCTCTCTGGAATTTGCTGTTCTGATATCACTGCTGGGGAATACCTCTGTTCCATGACTGCTGCTCAGGATGGGCTGAATCAGTCGTCAGGTGCATCAGTTGTTTTATATACTCTATTATCCTTATATTTTAGTATTAATATTATCATTATTAATATTTTTTTTCTTTGCTGTCCTGGTGAACTGTTTTTATCTCAATCCATGAGTTTCCCTATCTCTACGATTCGCCTCCCCAGTGGGGTGGGTGAGAGTGAGTGAGCAGCTGCATGGTGTTCGGTTACCATCTGGGGTTAAACCACAACAGTTTTCCTTAGCATTAACTATTAAAACATAAATAACTTAGTAGAAAACTAATGGGACTTTGAAGACAGAAAAAGAACAGGTAGTACTCCAGTACAATTTACAGTTGAATATGCCATGGTTTTAACCATGAATGTTGTATACACACTCCTCACCTTCAATAAAGCATATAGCCAGAACTATGTATGGCTTCTCACCAGGGTATCCACTTTGCTCAATAATGCTTCAAGGATATCTCATATTATTACAACAGATGTGACCAGTAACTATACTTGGTCTTGTTTGCTCTACAATACGATGTCAAAACCAACCAACAACCAAACTGAACACAAAGACTTCCAAATATTCTGTAAGTCCACCTTGTAAACATCAAGCTATTTCCAATTCTGCGCAGATACAGGGCTGCTTTTCACAGGAAGCAACTCTTGTTATACTAGTACCATATTTAAAGTGTATATATGCAATGAACTTGAAAAAAACACCAGTCTTGGAATAGCCATCGTTGTGTTCATTTATACTGCCCTGACGCACACTTTATGCCTGGCATGGTTTTAGATTTCTCAAGCTCTCAAACCACTTCAAGTAAAGTCGGCATACTCAAGAAGCTCACTCATCTGATGAATAGTATTGCGTGCCCAGAGTCCCAGGGCAGAAATTATACTGTTTCCAGCTCACAGTTTGGAGAATGAATCCTGAGTCCTGAGAAGAGAGAATCAAGACACAGAACACTGTTCCATGAGCCATTCTGAAGCCTCCCTCCCTCCACGTGCACACACATGCACACACACAGAGTCCGCGCCTCCCACGACAAGACAGGGTGAAAGCCACTGGAACTGGGTATCACCATTTGCTGCTGTTAAAAACTGAATACAGGCACAGAGATCTCTTAAACCTGTTCCAATACATCTTGTCCCATGTAATCATGGATTGTACCAGTTAAGTTAAAAACAACACTTTGCCGCTTTTTACTATTTTACTATTCACCTAATCTAATGAAGGGTAGGATTTTAGTGTAACAGATGAACACTTTGAAATCATGGTGAAGTTGTGTTTCTTATTTCAGAGGATGATACTAAGCAGAAGAAATGTTTCACAGTGTCAATTCTGAAAACCATGAGTATTCTGTAAACGTTTTTGTATTTTTCTTTCTTACATGTTTTTACACCTTCTAACAGAATGAGGCCACCAACCTGAACTGATTTTGCAAGCACTAGTACCTTACAAATACTCAAAAAAAGAGAAATGTGAATGTATCAAGGTAAAAAAATTACCATTTCCACAAGCTTATTCAGAGCCTGTAACATTCTACTTAAGCCAATACCAAAAGTCTGTCAGCTATGTGAGTCTTTCTCCCAGGGATGAACTCAGACTTTCAGAAACTGTGACTAAGCAATAACCACCACAAAAGCTGGAAGCTTGCAAAAACTGCAATAAATGTTGAGAACCCAAAGTTTGGTATTAGTGCCTTTTCACAGGATATTCTAGAGACTTAAATATGGGCGTATGCAGGTTAAAGGTGGAATGTTATTCCTGAAGAAGAAATTTATAGATTTTACTATGTGTTTGTTTTCTTAGCATTGCTTTCTTTGCTATTATAGGTATTTAGTTCTCTTTCTCATACAGCAAAATGTAGTTTCTCTGTGCTGAACTACAGGTGTTTTCTGTGTAGAACTTTGGCAGTAAATTCTAAAGCATATTAACTTCAATCACTACCTCTTTATAGCACTTACATCAACTATACATCTCAGATTCTGTAATAAGAAAAACAAATATTGATTTTCACTTTTAAAGAGACATATAGCCCAAGAAAAATACAGGAGAAGAGATACTAATTAAATGCAAATTATAGAGATTTAAAAGTAAATCTGAAAATTACTAAAACTCCTAACCTACAGTATTGCTCCTAATATGTCTCTCTTGCACATAATTTTGTATACTGGAGTAAAGAAATCCTGAAGTGGAGTGTTTGGAAGCCCAGAGTACCTCAGTGACAGGAAACACTATTAGCAAAAAAAACAGGAAATAGGCTAGTTCAATAATGAATTCTATACTTTAACTTAATTATCTTAACTTCTTACCTTCTGTCAGGATCTGAAGTTAATCAATTTCTCTACAAGAGCTCATTGCATAGGATAATACTCAAATATGACTTAAGGAAAAAAAAAGGCATTTTAGCTACTTTACGGGACATGCAACTGTTCTTAGCAAACTGGAAGCATACAGATATTCAGTGAAAAAAGAGGTAATATTGTTAACTCAGCCATGCTGCTTTGCCTTTTAGATTAAAACATTTTTGGGTTTTTTTGGGTTTTTTTGGTGTTTTTGGGTTTGGGTTTTTTTTTTGGAGAGACATTAACAGAGATAAACCTTTTCTCAGTAATTTCTCAGCCAAGTAAATTATCCTACTATTAGGTTTTTGTAAAAAATTGTCCTTCCAAGGTTAGACAGAACACATGTAAATCACTTCAGGATCAGGATATAAATCAACTTACAATGTCACATAACATCCTTTACTCACCACACTGTATTTGCTGACTCTGTTATTCAGTGCTCCTAAGCAAGTACAACTGTATTCCAAAATCAGAAAGTCTTACTGAAGGTCTTAAGATGCTGAAAGAATTGCACTTTGAGTATCAGATGTTGGAGGGATGATAAATCTGGAGCTTTTTTCCTAAAAAAACAAAGGAGAAAAGGGAAAATTGAGGAAGAGAGGGCTATAAAGATGAACAACAGCAGAAAAAATAAGTTAAAACCAAATAAATTAATCTTAATTCATCATTTATTACAAAAATAGTTGGTGAGGGGACCAGAGCAGATTTAACATGAAGCAAGATGCTGTCCACTGCTTAGACATTTTATGCAAATTGGGCCCAATTTTAATGTGGATAGAACACTAGCTAAAGAATTACTACAAAGGCAAGGCATCAACATGGCATCTCATAGGTTCCAACATCAATTGAGTTGTATTTAGGAATCTACAGGAAGACTTTGGAACAAGTACACACTAGAGCAATGGTACTGCAGATTAAGTTGACTCTTTAAAGAGAAATTTTGAAGACTAATTGAACAGACAGACCCAAGCAGAAGATACCCAAATGTAAAAACTGAAAATATAGATATTTTTCTTAGCAGACAAATAAGGGCTAGCACCTACAGCCATCCCCAGAGTACTCTGCCTTTCCCCAAATCAAACAGGTAACCACTAGAGGCACACCTGTTGAAGAAAGGGAGGCACATAACATTTTTACAGCTAATTCTTTACGACTGTACATTAACAGAAGGCTATACAATTCATTGCCTCCACGTGCAGAGAGTAAAGAACAGTGTGATGCTGATGGCTACTGCTTGAATCTCAAAGCAGCCAAGCTTGGGGTTGCTCTTGAGTTTCAATTCTGGGCTGCTCTGGAATGAAATTAAGTTTGACTGCCCTGGCAGCTGTTCTCAGCATCTCTCTGGAGCTGAGAGAAGCCCTGGTTATCCGCTTTCTGTCAGGAGTCACTTTCGTTCTTGTCTAAGTTTTTACCACTGCTCCCAGCCATCACTATTTTCTGTTCGTTATTGCAACAGCCAGTTTTTAAATCCCAGAATTTAAAGTAATTTTATTACACAAAAATCGTAACTGTCTTTTATACAATCATTTTTCCATTGGTTGGATAGTTGAAGGGAAAAATTATCTAAAAGTGAATTATTAAAAACCATTAATCATTTCCTGAAGTCAGCTCTGAGTTTTAAATGTTTAGTACTGGAATGGAAGTTTCTGCAACTTCTGCAACATATATAGCTCACTTTATTTGATCAAGAAACAAAATAACAGTCCTTATATTTGGCATAACGTAATCTATCAATTATGATATCAATTACAAGACACTACAGAAACACCATGATGTAGGAACCAAGTTAACTCACAGAGAAGGTGCCAAAGTCAGTATTGAACCATCTCAATAAACACATGCTTGTTTATTCCGCAGAGCACATGCCGGTTACTGGTTTGATGTGTGATGACAGGATCTGCATACACAACTCGTGGGGATGGGTTATTTGAATGACAGTTAAAGGGCTGGGTTTTTTTCTAGAAGACTTGAAGACACTCACAGTTTCTGTGTTAACAGCTTTGCACTGCACAATTCCCAACTACTGTTTGTTAAAGTCAGGGATATACCAAAGAGCAGCGTTTTATTTTTTTTAAGAAGGAAGAACATATAAACCAAGATATAGTCTTTTTTTTTTTTTTTTTTTTTTAAACTGAGAATGCTGTGGCTGGACAATTGTAAGGAGTGTTCAACTAGTTATGTCAAATGATTCCACTCAAATATATGGTTATATATGGTGCTTAGTTCCTACACTGATTGCCTCCATAGTCACCAACATCCAGGCCTTTTTTCATTGTCTGATACCGACTGTATAAGATTGTCAGCACTTGGGGCTCTGCTAATTGCAGCAACACTGAAGGGGTGCAAGCAACATCACACCTAGCCCCCTCACCCCCGTCTGACATCTTTGCACATCAAAACACTTCAAAGTTAACTTGAATGCATCCTAAAGTTCACACATCTTTCCATTTCCTTGCTTTCTCATTCCAAGCTCACAGGTATTTCCCAACAGATTGTCCACTTTGTCTTGAAAAAAATTCTTTCCCAAAGCAGACCTAAATCTCTATGACCTGCTCAGACAACTGTTATTTTACTTGAAATGAGCCCTCCTTGCTGACATCGTTTAACCATCCAACAAATGTGCAGAGAAACACGTGTGAGTGTAAACAACAGGTCACATCATGATGATTTTTGCTATTTCCTCTTGAGTGTTGGTACAAGTAATATGTCAATGTAACTCATACTTTAGAAAATGGAAATACTAAAATAAATGTAGAGAAATGGTCCTTTTTTTTTTCTTTTTCTTTAAGAGCAAAACATCGTTGAGCTCACTTAGCATACACTTTGAACTGTAAAGGTTTTACAATTTTGAAGAGCCATGAAGGCCCTTTTCTGCCTAGTATTTTGCTGGGAAAGATACAGAAAATTTATATGAGAAAGTAAATGCAAACTTAAAAACACAGAAACCTGGAAAAAGAAGTGAGAAAAGACCCCTAAGTAACATATATTAAGGAGATGAGACACAAAGCTGTATCAGATGAATTGATACCCATTAAAAGAGATTACTCTTTTATCTCACCTATTTCTTCTTTAATAAGCAATGAAAAGGTAATCAGTGGAAACACCACTGTGAACTAGTCAGCTTGCAGTCATCACTTTGCCTCTTCCCTGACCCCTTTTTTTCTCTGTTGAATTTGAATACCTGACAAAAAGCTGGTAATTGGAAGAGTGTAGTTACCTAGAAACGCCTTAAAAACTTAGAAAGCACAAACACTGAGTGTAATAACCAGGGAAGAGAATGCAAGTTTTAAAGTGAGAATACGCTATATAGCTCACTTGACAAAGGACTGTTTACTTAATAGAAAATCGTTAAGTGTCAGCAACTTGAGAGGCCAAAGTTGTTATCCAAAAGATATTTTCCCAGTTTATCTAAGGCTTAGATAGAGTATAATCATTATAAAGGCTAAAATTAAGCAAGTGAGAAATTAATATAATGATGTTAATGTAAGCAAAGAGGAATGCACATCTGACACATGAATTGCATGACAGTATTTCACATTGCTCGTTAAGTTTCCTTACAGAATTGTACGAAAATACTGAATGCTGATTTCTGAAACATCACAAATCAGGACCATGTTTCATACAGACACATAGTTGGTTTTCATTGAAGCCTATGTAATACCTAGATTTCAGATAATACAAAAGATATAGAACAGGTCTTTAATAAACTTTTGGAAATTAGGTAAATTCAACAACATTCAAACTAAAAAATCCAAATCTACAGTTATCCCTAATTGTATTTAAGAAATGACAAGTAGTATGAAAAATATGAGGGAACGACTGATCGCTATCTCTTCCAATACAAGCGTCAAGGGGTGTGTACCCAACAGAACTACAGTTTCAGAAGAAACAAAAGGAAACACTTTTCCATGTCACACCAAGTAGATCTCTCACCTCAGGACGATAGGTGACTCACATTTAAAAAGCCACCGGTCAAAGTTACACAACAAAAATCCACCTGTATAAGATGGATCCATCCTGTATAAGGATGTAAGTCCTGATACAGTCAGCAACGATATGGAATACCCACAAAAATTATTTTGAGAATCATGAATCATCAGAACAGAGAAAGAACAGAGGAAAAAAGTTCATTCTTTGAAAAGGAAGACAAGTTCTGCAAGAGAATGACCATCAGGCTTTAATTAAATATTATTAGCATACATTACAGATGCAGCAAAGTTACAGAGGAAGATTACAGGGGAAGAATGACCATCAGGACAGAAATGCTAGCTGAAATCACAGGATACAAGTTTAGAGAACACTAAAGAAAGTCAATACGGTTCTTGATTCTTTCCTCCTTCCAAAATCACCATCCAGAAGACTGTAGGATGAGCAAATGTTGAGGGATCAGCAGTCAGTCAAGTGAAAATGTGTGTTAAATAAGCGAGAAAACAAAGCTTGTTATGGTGCTGAGCTGTTTATAATACCAGGCATTTACATATTGATAATTCTACACTTCTGTGTTATAGCAAAATGTGTTATTGGAATGAAAGATTAGAGCTGCTGTTAGTAAATTTATAGCAATATGAGATTACTGAACTCTCAAAATGTTTTTAATCCAACTAGGGAGACTTTAAAAGGTCCCATTGAGTCTATATTGTGGTCTGCGAAATCTTTTCCACCTGGACTAACTGCATACACTGTGCAGCATTTAAGGCTGTTTAACACAAAAAACCATACACAGGTACCACGAGTTCAGAAGTCTGACCAGCACAACCTAGAGGTGACACCGAACTTAACCAATTCACACAGCTGTGCTCTTTGTGCTCTTGCCCACAAATTGCACAAGTGGCTGTACCTGCCTGACCAAGCCTTGCACTGCTTCAGCAGCATCTGAAGCACACTTGAGCAGCATCCAGCAATCCGATCAAATTAAGCTTCTCCTCCCCACCCTCACCCCCTTTCTTTTTTTTCTTCCACTTACATCACTTCTTCCTGTAGCAAGTAAAAAATATGTGTGTTTGTTTTTAATGATTTTATAGAGTTTAGAGAAAGATCACTGGGCCTTAGGGACAGAAGACAAGGAGAAAATAGCTTGCCTTTTTTTCTGATCCAGCTCCACTAAATAGTGTGATCTTACCTCTGTAGGCATTCTGAAATCCAGTTGAGGACTACTGCAGAGAAGCTTCATTTTATGCTTTTGTTTTAAACTAAGCTACACGCTGATCCTGTACTGTTACTATATCAGGAAGCTAGCTAGTTTTATAAGACTCAACAAAGAGCCTATAAAAATTGTCTTTTCAATGGCAGGTAATTCCTATATATTGGCAATATAAGAAAGATCTCATCTAGAGAGAATTCTGAAATTGTGGTGTGTGAAAGACCAAACCTGCACTAGCTGATGGCCACGAGAGAACACCAACATTGCTTACAGCACGTTCTTACAAAAAAGTCCTACCCATGCTCTATCAAATGGCCGTGCAGAAGCAGAACCGGAAACTGCTACACTATAACCCAGGCCCGGTGTACCTGAACTCTACATCCAGAAAAGAGGCTGGGAGAAAATAAGGAGGAGAGTAAATCTCTAAAATAATAAAGATCCAAGAGCGGCTCGTCTGTCTGGAATCCCAGGCAGAGGAGGGGTGTGTAAGACAGAGATATATACAGGAAAATGATGGAAAGATGAAGGCATAGGATGCTGGTTAAGGAAGTATGTGAGACATTAAAGGAACAAAATATCCCTACGCTGGGTCCTAGGTATGAGAAGCTAAAGAAAATGCCATAATATCTGAGAAAGCAGGAGAAGTTGCGTTGGTGATTACAGAGCAAATTAAAGATTTGGGAAACTCTTAAATTTAGAAGCTCTTCTGGAAGGTTTGGTAAAGGAATACAGCTTTGCAACTACTGCTGCATTTCTGGAGATCATTTTCAAAACAAACAAGGAATCCTCTTAAAATTACAGAAGAGTAAAAGTTGACTGGCACATCATGTTGAGTCATTTCTGCATATTTTAATGCCATCCCTTTAAATAGTCCCTGGGTTCCACTGCTACATTACACGGCTAATGCTGTCTGGAAATTATGGAAATTGAGCCTATGATCCATGTCTCACATGTACTGCTGCTAATTAAGTTCTTTGTGACTTATGATTTGATTTAAAATATAGAAGGGGGAGAAATTGCCTTTTTTCCCCTCTCTTTTAGGGGAAGGGTGATTTTGAAATAAGCTTTTATGTGGTTATTTTCTAGAAAATCCAATTTCAAAATTGTAAACTGTTTTTACTAGACCTGTTCAACATTAAAGACTGCACATTTTAAAGACCATGCTCTAAGAGGATATTGCACATAATCACAGATATCGAATGTAATTGTTTCATGCCACTTTCCTACAAGCATTTACTGCACTGCACTTTGTGCCTCAACATGGGATTATCAGAAGTCAAACAGGATTACCTCCTAAAAAAGTTGATCTTTAAATCATTTAAGGTCAATATAAGGATTGGTTTAAAAAAAGGCATTGCGGTTTAACACCAGATGGTAACTGAATACCATGCAGCCGCT
>JMFS01000977.1:0-14618 GCA_000699545.1 Podiceps cristatus | reverse complement strand
AAACCCTAACCTCTGCTATTTTCTTCTAAAAGAGTCAAAAGATAATATTATATCTATATAAAACTAATCATGGAAGCAAAAGTATAAAACTTGTTTTGTTGAAAGTCTTGGAGGTATTTGTGGTAAGTTAATTGCTCCTTTTTGTAGAATAACCCTATAAAATGTTGTGAAAGAAGGGTAACTAAAAGTTTCCCCCGTGGAGTTCAATATGGGAGGACAAAGAGGCAAGGCTGTACAAACACCATGATCTTTTCCCGTTTCCATGGTAATACAGTTCCAGAAATGATGCATCCATTTAAACCAGTAGATCCTGCTGCATTATATTTTTAAGAAGATTTAACTCTGCTGGTTGTGCGTTGGAATGAAGATGAAGGTCCTGAGCTCTGTTCAAACTCTTTCCATCCCTCCCCATTTAGGTAGCATGAACTAAGAAGAATCACAATGTAGAAAAAACACAGAGAGCATAAAGTTTCAGAAAAAGTCACACATTTTGAGGATGATAGATTTCAGACACACACTCTCCAAAACTGGCCTGCATTCCTTACACAGTGATGAGAAAAGTGAAGTTTCCTGGTTAAAAAAAAAAAAAAAAAAAAAAAAAAAGTGTCAGAGATGTTTCTATCTGTTGATTAGACATTATAGTCTACCTGTGTTGCTGCATCCTGGAACTTAAATCTCACATTTTCCTGAGAATGTGAACTTTTGGGACTTGGCTTTGAGTCTTCTCTCTTATGTATGCACTTATGACAGTAAAAAAGATGAACCTATTAAATGGAGATAACACCTGTCATCACACTAATGATACATGTGGAAAATTTAGATAAGCTACTGGACATCCATGTCCCCCTTTCAAGCATCAAACTTCAAAGCAAAGAAGAGCTAAGGTTAAGAAAAAATGCCCAGTTTACTTCGGTATAGGTTAGGTGATCCCTGAAATCAGCACAGATTTGAGAGGAGGTTAGAAGGGTCACAGGATAATTATCTCTCCTGAGAAACAGGGAGACATTGTCTGTGGTTCGTGTAGAGGAAGGAGATTACAGTGTGCAAAAGGATCGATATCTCTACTTGCTCATTGTTTCTTGTACTCGATAGAATTATGAATTTTCCAAACTCTTCATTTCAGAGTGTTTTTTAAGTCTTTATTGAGAATAAGGAGAGAGAAAGTGACTGGTTTGTAGGGAACATTCCCTTCTTGTTAGTGGGCTGTTTCTGCTCTTTGTTGATTGTGCGAGTTCATCCTGCTGTGTAGCTGTTTCTTGGCCGATCCTATGTTGCTACCACGAGGACACTGCTACCGATGATTCTATGATTCTATGATTCTATGTTGCTACCACGAGGACACTGCTACCAAGGGTGAAAGGTGCTACAACCCAGGACATGCAGGTGCAAGATCCATGAATGCTGATGTTTCTATTGTAGGATTATTTACTGTGGCTGTGGTGGAGACCTGTTGGCATTGAGGTCTATGTTACCCAAGCAACGAGCAACTTGTCACCTGCTTTTTCATAAGAAACAAATACTTTATCAACTCTCCTTATTAACATCCCATAGCCACCACCTAATTTTTCCTTCAAGGCAGTCCAAGTGATACACATATAATTAAACCATGACCAGTTGTTCCCAGCTTGAATTTAGGTTTGAAGCTTCTTGCTTCAGCTTCAGATACAAAGAAGGATGCATATGCCTGAAAACCTATGTTTCACTTCTAATAACTGGTCTATTAGAAGAGAAGACCTCTATCTGCAAACTTTATCTCACTAATATCCTTGATCTTGCATCCAGAGCTGGTGAACCAAAAAAAAAAAAACAACAAACAAACAAAAAAAAAAAAACCACAAACAAACCAAAAGGTAACAAAGCTGGGGAAAGGATTGAAAGGAAAGTCCTCTAAGGAGAGGCAAAGGACTTTGGGTTTGTCTAGCTTGGAGAAAAGGGGGCTGAGGGGAGATGGGAGACCTCATTGCTCTCTGCAGCTTCCTGAGGAGGGGAAGTGGAGAAGGCAGCACTGAGCTCTTCTCCCTGGGATCCAGTGATAGGATGTGTAGGAACAGTTCAAAGCAGCCCCAGGAGACACACAGAGTGGACGTTAGGAAGTATTTCCTTACCAAGAGGGTGGTCAAACCCTGGAACAGGCTTCCAAGAGAGGTGCTTGGTGCCTCAGGCCTGTCAGTGCATTTGGACAATGATGTAACTTTTGGTCAGCCCTGAACTGGCCAGGCAGTTGGACTAGATGATCCTTGTAGGTGTCTTGTAACTGAAAATATTCTATTCTATTCTATTCTATTCTATTCTATTCTATTCTATGATGTAACTATCACAATTGTTACTAAACATATTCAGTCAGCATTCTGCAAATTTCCACAATCTTATTCCTGTTCTATCCTTTTACAGCAGTCGTAGTCCTGTTTGCCTACACCCTTTTCCTCTACTCTCCCCAAAAGATATCCACAAGACTGTATATATTCAGCAATTTGCATACAGCAAGCAGTGTTACTGAAACAAAGGAGGTCAGTAGCTAAATTAATTCCCATAAGCTATACATGCTTCACTAGTAAAGAAAATTTGTTTGTTTTTTTGGAGGTCTCTGTAATTTCCCCTCTTCTTATAAAAAAAAAAAACAAACAAACAAAAAACAAAAAACAAAAACCCTGAAGCACATTCTGAACTGTTATTCTTAAAAAAAGGTCCCATGTCAGTGTGCTTAAATCCTACTTTTCCTGAGCAATGCATATATTACACCACCACATCAATTTTCAGCTATGCTTTAAAAAATAAGCTTGTTGTAAAAGCTGTGCTTTTAATTATTTTAAATTTTTAAAATAGATTAGGGATCTTCAGTTTACCTTTTTCTCATGGCTGTCAGAGCTGCTTTTGTCAAAAAATGTGACTTGATATTATCCCACATTATTTCACTTATTGATATATTTTGTTTGTGAGCTGGATTGATACATTTGTAATTCCTACTCCTGGACTAATATAACTTGATTAGTATTCCACAGATTTCTGGTCTTAAAGGTATCCTAAAATGTTTAATCACATAGTTTTATACAGTGCTTAATTAATTGGAATTTTTAGTTATAGATTAAAAAAATATTAATATAGCAGAAAAGTAGTCTGGTTTACGTGTACCAGATTATGCCATTGAGAAACATGGAGAAATTAGTCATGTATTATAAAATTTACCCTATTATGCTTTATTATGTTTATAATCTTTAATAAGAGATATTTTTATCTATTGCATTAAAATCTCATATCATACAATTTCAAAAGAATAAAAAGACAATGAGAAATGTCACATATTAAGAGTCTGATTCAACATTAAAGAATATATAGATTTTTACTAACCTACATGGTTTGCTTTAGCCTGCAGTGTTCAAAGAACCTTTTAAAACTCCACAATCACAGGAACAAACATGGTATTCTTCTATACTGATCTCACATGTTTATACGCCAGCTTGAGAATGAATATGTCTTTCCTGGAAATCCAGTTGTGATTTCTACAAAATTAGAGTTGAGGCATAGTTTCTTTCCAGGGAACTTAACCTGACACATAAAATAGGTCAGATGAATTTTCTCCTGACAGTGCCGCTTTCCTTCCGAGACTGCTGAAGGACCCCAGACTGATGAGCTGGGATAGGAAACCTGCGTTGTAGTTACGTGATGGCTTATTTTTCCATAAGCCATTTTCTAAGGGCAATTTAGAAGTCCTGTGTTTATTTTTCAGAAAAGACAAATAACTGTGAATCCCTTGGGTTCTTGGTACTTCATCTCCAAAAAGCTCTGGTCCTACCCTCCACTCACTGAGTATATTGGGTGCCTGCAAACCTGCCTCCTGAAACCACTTCGAATAATGCTTTAAAGAGACACAGATGCTGGTGACATCTTCTTCATGCAGAAGAAATGAGAACTTTTTAAGGTTTTTAATATTTTGAAAGTGCAAAAACCTACAGAAAAAACCCAAAATTTGTCAGAGGGAGGAAATACATTCAGCTAGAGGTAATGAGCAGAGTGATAGGGCTAATTCTTTCTCTAGAATATGTCAGATATATTTATCAACTTGCAGTTTATTGTGCCTAAGAGTCAACCTTAATAAGCAAAATTTTAGCAAACAAAGTTTTATCACAAGAAGATCTATTAAGCTTTGGAAAACATTTTTGTTTGACAGTCATCAACTGTATTAATTTTAACAATGAAACTTTTATAAAAGATCAACTTTGCATTAGCAAATAAAGGTACACGCTCTGTAATGTTAATCACTGAGTTTGGACCCACCAAACAGGCCATTACTTCACTGCAGTGTCGTTAGAAGTTTGTGCAGAAGGAAACTGGTGTGAGTTTGTCATTTGCATTCAATACAAAAGACAGTAGCAGTACAGTCAGTGATACTTTCATTTTGGCAAGTCTCGCTCGTAATTTGTCAGAGGCTATTTTTGAAAACCCTACAAATATTTTAATCCAAACTACTGTCACATTTTAGTTCCTGAAGATAAGATCAAAGACTGATGGAGAAGTGTTAGTTGAGTGCACACTGTTTACACACAAAACGAGACCGGCATTCGGTGCCCTACCTAAGTTAAGCAGGGTATAAACAACCTCACTCTCTCCCTCTGGACTAAACAGACCACCTGTTGAGACCCAAGTACTGGAAGCAGCTAAGAAGCTTCTGAATTAAAATCCCTGTCTCCTCTGTCTTTAAATGTTCTCAGTAGATCATTAACAGAGTTGCACCACCCAGGGAGAGGGAGCATTGTGTCATTTCCATACCCAACTCCCCATCATGTGGACTGTTGGACAGAACAGCCAGGGGTCCCAGCTCATCTGAAAGCAACTGAATCTTTTAACACGAATGCTGTCGGAAGTATTTATTTTTGTCCTTTTGAACTAGTTTAGTTGAGTCAGTTAATTATGCTTTAGTTTTCTAGTTAAAAGATGTGCTAAGAGTTTTGCCTTATCAGTTATGGATCACAAGAAGTAATGCTATTTCCCACATCTACACTAATTTCAACTGTAAATATGTGTGATGCTGAAAAAAAATATTGAATTGGGTTAATTATAAATCACAGATTTGTTGAAAATGCAAGTAATCTCTTGAGATCATCTAGTCCAACCTAACTACTCAGGCAGGGTCAGATGGAGAACATTGCCCAGGACCATGTCGAGTGGAGTTTTCAATATCTCCACAGGTGGAGATGCTATTTTTTGGTGTTGGTCATGAATCTGAAGTGCCTGGGGGGCCATACACTACTACTATATGTATATAGTGCTATATAGTGTCTGGATTTATCTCAATAGTTTGCAAATGTGAAGAAGGAAGGCTTGTGGTAGCTACCTACGAACAAGCACTGACAATTGCTGAAAACTAGTAGAACAAGCTGCTTTGAATCCTACGTAGTCTGTGGTACTCCAGCATAATTGGCATTACTGAGAATAATCCAGATCTTAGAAATAACTGGCACAAAAATAAAGCCAAACGACTGAGAAAAGTTTTCAGGGGCAATGAAAAGTAGATGAAAGACAGACAGTGGTCGAGGAGACCTAAGAATCTGCCAGTTCCAAAGGATGCTAGGATCTTAAGAGACTGATATGCTTGTCCACTCTTTTGAAACTATGTTGCTTTTTTGAATGCTGTAAGTCAATTATTGGATTAAAAAAAAAGGAAAATAACTTCTTCACAAAGGGAGGTTTGACCAGTATATACCATCCTTCCTTCTCCAAAGGGAAAGACTGCAAATACTCTGTCACAGGCCCGGGAAAGTGCTGCTAACACAGAGTGCAGGACAGCTCAGATGTCAAAAAGCAGAGAGGGCCCTGATCTAGAAAAGCACTTAAGTCTAAATTTGACCAAATGGACTACTGAAAGTCCATTAAAATCAGTGGGGATCATAGATGTGTCCGATTTCTGATGTGCCTAACTACATGCTGTGCACTGAGGTGATATTCCCAGTCAGCAAACTCCAAAACACCTGAGGAATCCTACAAAAATGCAGTGGTCCACTCACAGGCAGCATCTCCACTGGGGACTTACCTCTCCTCACTAAGTCGGCATCTTTTGTAAACTGGGGATGACAGTATTGCCCATTTTCTATCCTTTGTCTAAAATCAAGGTTTCTGAGGACAGCAGTACCTCTCAAGCACGTGACCTCTGCATAACACCAGAGTGGGATCCTCAATGCTTGACAAAACGTAACTCCAAGCAGCCCTTAACCACAAAACCTCCCTGTAGTTCTAATACACCAACATTCTATTCACTTATTGAAGTTTGATCCTCTTTAGCTTATTGTGTTGCTTAATTTGTAGCATATGAAGAATTTAGAATGTAAATGTGATCTTTACCTATGCCTTCTCATGGCTTTACTAATCACTGCTTAATCGAAAACCTACTGTACATGGGAATCTATTCTTTTATCCTCACAGCAGCAACTATAAAATAAGGAACACAAAATCACACAGCTAGATTCTCAGTAATTACAAATAAATCATCTTCAGCCTTCACAACAAAAGTGTTAGTTTGGACTTAAGGCGCTGAGGTAGATCAGTAGCTGAGAGATATTTGAGCCTTTGTTACCTCTTTTGTTCATGCTTCCATCACTGTAAACCATTAAGTAGTTTCTAATTGCATAAAAAAAAAACATGCTTCCATTGTTAATAGTCCAAATACAGAGCCAACATTTTAAAATATTTACCAATAGCTGGCTGAATTGAGCAACTTTCTCTAGTTTTTTTGAGTACTACCCAGCAAGCATAAATATAAAGGTACATCCCCAAACAGAAACCAAGGACGGACTGAAAAATCCTACTAATCTACCTCAGGCAAAAGCCTATTTGAACAGATGGGCTTTACTCTCTGCCTTCAGGTTTTGCTACATTACTGGTGGAAATTAGTTCCAGAAGGAAGAGACTTCCCTTGAGAGTTTGTCATCACCTGCCCCGAGATGTTAAACTCAGTAGAACGGAAGGAAAGAAATATTTCCCTAGAAAAATGGGACCTAAAGCAGCTTAGAGAATAGCATGAGTTTATTGGCATGTAGTTTGCAGGTGACTCTCTTGAGATGTAATGACAGCTTGTGCTGTCCACAGCTAATTCTTCCCTTGCAAGCTGTGGGAGAGGCTGTCCCAAGCCATGTACTCTCAATTGTTCTGTATTTGCAGCATCGTACTCCAGACCAGCCAGAATTACCAAAACAGACTGCTAGGAAACTTATGAAATTGCAGCAGCTGAGAAATCTGGATATGAATACTGGAAATTAGGTTCAGAGAAGCTGTATATGGCCACAAAGCAAGAGAGTAACTAATTTCTGTAAATCAAAAATATCTTTTTGTGTTCCGTGTCTTTAAGTTTTAATAATTGGTGTTGTATATAGCACTGTTTTGACATAGTCCTTGATCCTGTGAAGACTCATAAGGTTTGGTTATTTGCTTCAAGACAAATATAAGTGGAAGTTTTTGTTGGCCTTTTATGCACATCTGCCTGACACATTTATGTTTAAGCAGAATTATTTATTTCTTCCTTTTATTTTTTAATCAATGTTTTCATTATAAAAGCATGGTCCTACTGTTCATTTTATATACAAGTTATTCTGAGTGTGATGTCATTTTAATTAATGGTTTTCACAAAAAGGAAGACCATAATCAATTAGAGCTATATAAAAAAAGTATTTTAAAGCAAATACAATCAACCAACTTTTCAGAAAATCAACTCCTTTTTAGTAAATGGTGTATTGATTTTACAGCTTTGCATGCACATTGTGTCACTTAGAGAAAATGTCTTTTCCAAGTGTCTGCCTACTCCTTGCAAACACGCATCTGAAAACCTAAATAGTTTGCCAAGGTCTGGTCTAATTTATTTACATTACACGTTGTCAACAGCAGTAGGTGGCAATTGCCATGGGGCCAAAAAAAAAGGCACTTTGAGAGAAAATATAAAATGGTGAATGAAGATGGTGCTTGCATACAAGATGAAAACGGGTTGCGAATGAACTGGGCTGAAAACCAGATGCAATACTTTGAATTGATTCTGACTTTTAGTGGGTCATTATGAGGCTGAAAAAGGCATTTTATTTAGAAAGGCTATGGAATTTAAGAGAGAATCGTGCTTGTTTAAGCTAATGTCAACTCTGTGGTCCTATGGTTTAGTTTTAGGTAGTCCCGTGAGGAGCAGGGAGTTGGACTCGATGTTCCTTCCAACTTGAGAAATTCTATGATTCTGGATGTTATTTACCTGGACTTCAGTAAAGCCTTAAATTCTTTTCGCCACAGTATTCTCGTGAAAAAAAATAAATGGTTGCCCAAGCTTGGATGGGTGCACACTCTCCTGGAACAAACACTGGCTGAATGATCAAGCCCAGAGAGTGATGGTGAATGGAGTCAAATCCAGTTGGTGGCCGGTCACAAGTGGAGTTCCCCGGGGCTCAGTGTTGGGGCAACTCCTATTTAATATCTTTATCGATGATCTGGATGAGGGGATGGAATGCACCCTCAGTCAGTTTGCAAATGACACCAAGCTGGGTGGGAGTGTTGATCTGCCTGAGGGAGGAAGGTGCTGCAGAGGGACCTGGACAGGCTGGATCGATGGGCTGAGGCCAATTGTATGAGCTTCAACAAGGTCAAGTGCTAGGTCTTGCACTTGGGGCACAGTAACCCCAGGTAATACTATAGGCTTGGGGAGGAGCAGCTGGGAAGCTGCCAGGCAGAAAGGACAGGCTGGATCGATGGGTTGAGGTTAATTGTATGAGCTTCAACAAGGCCAAGTGCTGAGTCCTGCAATTGGGTCGCAACAACCCCAGGAAACACTACAAGCTTGGGGAGGAGCGGCTGGAAAGCTGCCTGTTGGGAAAGGACCTGGGGATGTTGGTTAACAGCTGGCTGAAGATGAGCCAGCAGTGTGCCCGGGTGGCCAAGAAGGCCAACAGCATCCTGGCCTGCATCAGGAATAGTATAACCAGCAGGGTTAGAGAAGGGATTGTCCCCCTGTACTCGGCACTGGTGAGGCCGCACCTCGAGTGCTGGGTTCAGGTTTGGGCACCGCAGTATGGGAAAGACATTGAGGGGCTGTAGAGGGTCCAAAGAAGGGCAACAAAGCTGGGGAAGGGTCTTGGAGAACAAGTGCTGTGAGGAGCAGTTGAGGGAGATGGGGGTGTTCAGTCTGGAGAAAAGAAGGCTGAGAGGAGACCTTCTCGCTCTCTAAAACTACCTGAAAGGAGGTGATAGCCAGGTGGGTGTTGGTCTCTTATCCCAAGTAAAAAGTGAGAGGACAAGAGGAAACGGCCTCAAGTTATGCCAGGGGAGGTTCAGATTAGATATCAGGAAACATTTTTTTATGGAAGAGGTTGTCAGGCCCTGGCATGGGCTGCCCAGGAAGGCGGTTGAGTCACCATCCCTGGAGGTATTTAAAAGACAGGTAGATGAGGTGCTTAGGGACATGTTTTAGGAGTTGTCAGGCACAGTTGGACTCGATGATCTTAAAGGTCTTTTCCAACCAAGGGATTCTATAATTCTATGATTAAGGCATCTAAGCCAGAGTGACAATGAGGATGTCAGGGAATGACCAGCCGTACTGTTGCATACGGCCAAGTACCAGATTTCACAGCAGCAGAAGTTAGTGAGACTTCAGATATATCTCTATGCTGCATGGGGTTAAACCCAGGAATTGTGGAAGCTCTTATATGAGTAGAAAAAGCACAGTGCCCACATTATAAACATAAGCACTTAAAATGGAAGAAATCATGATACAAACGTCTGCTGTACCTAATTGGGTTTAGGGATGTGAAAGTGGGGCATATGCTATGTTCTGGTTGAGGATTCAAGCAGCTAAACTGTCAGCTATGAAGTGGGATATTTTTCTCTTATTCTGACTTGCCATTTCTCTTCTGGACCTAAGGAGCTACCCTAGTCTTTTGGTACTGATAGATGCTTCTCTGAGGACATCTTAAGCCAGGCAAAGCTGAGGAGTGGAGGTGAGATTCTCCTCAGTTTCACAACCAGTGGATAGGCTGACAGAAATAAAATGTGCATAATTGACCCTTTTACTTCATTCTAAATCATGTGGGAGCACTAAGATATATTCTGAAGATACATTTCTATTGTGTTCTGTGGATTAAAAAATAAAAAAAAAAAAGAAGCAGTGAACTTTTGTCAATTCTGCCATTTCTCACCGTAAGGGGCAGAGCTGAAGACTCAAAGCAAGACTTAGCTTAGTGCCATGTTAAAGACTATTTAAAATTAGGAAATGGAGGGTTGTTTTTTTTTTTTTTTTTTTTGTTTTTTTTTTTCCATAACATGCATTTTTGAAGCCGTACCACTCAAATTCCATGCTCTTTTTTTTTTTTTTTTTTTCTCTCTTAACTTCACAATATAGGCTTTATTCTCTTCTCACTTTTTTATCTGCTTTAAAACAAAATATAACTTCACAGACTTGGGCAGACTCATTCCTGAGTTATACTCTGAAATAACAAAGTGAATGACAACCCAATATGAAACATATGATTGTGCAGAGTGAATTCCATATTGGCCTGCACCCTGCATAATTGCGTTGAAGTCAATCTAAGCTGCGTAAGTTATTGCAGAATTTTTGCACGAAAGAAAAAAATTGAAATAAAAAGAGCCCATGTCTAGCCTTGTGTTTTATCCTGAGCCAAATGGATAGACAGCTTGCATTTGCCAGCCTTCTCAGAAAGAGCCTAAAGGGACCTGTTTGCCAACATTTGATTCCCTGGCAGCAAGCTTTTTGTACTTCCGTTAATTAGCCAGCACAGGGTGTTTTCAGTTTCTCTGCAATACTCTAGCCAAGGGCAGACTCTATGGACACACATCAGAAAACAGCCACTGACTCTACAGAAATTCATTGAAGAATCCCACACTCATTGCTTGGAGGATGGGAACAGATGCACTGAAGAGAGGAGTCCAGGAACACAGATTTTTATGTATGGTTTTATCAGAGTTTAACAATCCTACAGTGGCATTCGTTTGACTTGCCAAGCAGAAGGCAATGATTTCATCTGTATCAGGCACTCAGGCAGAGCAGCTTGTTAGATATTATAAACAAATATGCTACAATGAAAGCATACTTTAATTTGTTAGAAGCAGGGCTAATTTTGTGTCGAAGCAGTCTAAAATACCACCACTTATTTAATGGAGATATAGATGCATAAGCACACACGTTTCGAGATGCAGGCAACTCCTTCTGCACAAAATTAGCCGAACTATGGAACTACTCCCCAATAGTACACCGCTGTTCATGACATAGAAATGTAAACATCCTGTCTGATAATCACAGAAAACAAGCTGTGACAAAAACATGAATATATTTAGGCAAAAATTAAAACCAAAAAATCAGTACGCAACTTTTTGTTTATTTATCAGAAATTACATCTGTCTAATACATTAAAATACGATCTCATTACACAGAGGCATAAAAAGCAATGTATATGGAATAAAACATGACACAAATGCATTGTACAACAGCCAAAATGTCTGCTAATCTTTCTCCAAGATTCAGACACTTAAAAATGACCACATCAAGCAAGTCCACTAAATTCACTAAATTTTCCCCAAAATGAGGAAAGTTCAGTGGATTGCAGGAAAACAGCAAATTGCTTTCTACACAGTGAAAGCAACCTACTAACATTATTGATATGTCAGTGCTATCTGGTTTTCAATGACTGTTATCTAAGCAGCAATGTTCTCTTCAGAGGAATAAATAACAAGAGAAGAACATCTTGAAAGATTCAGAATCTCTTAAAAAATAATTAGAGAGAAATGGAAGTTTCTAAAAGATACATTAAAAAACAATCATAAAAAGAGAAAATTTATTCTGGTCCAGGTCTTCCCAGTGGTCCTGTGAGAAAAGAGTGTGCTTAGTATTCCCTATTTCTGACTCCAAAGGAGAAAAATAGCTACTTACTTTTTAATAAAATCCACTTTCTTCTGTATGCACTCTTTGAAAGTGTGTGGATATTCAATCTGAAGCTACTTTTCAGCACATCAAACACAGAGGAGCAGATCATCACTTGGTGCAAACTGTTTCAATTTGATGCAAAATTTGCATCCAAACTGCTGCAAACTTGATGCCAAAGTTCCAATAATTATTGTACTCTAATGAATTTACTCCAGCTGAGGACTGGTTTCCTACTTTTTTTTTTTTTTTTTTTTTTTAAGGTATTTTGCAGGCTGGAGTGAGTTTATGCCACAACAAATGACCGCCTGATTTTGTGAGAGCAGTAATTTTCTGAAAAATAGAGACTGTGATATATACTAATGTACTTAGCCCTATGTCAAATAGAAGGAGTTACATTATTTCATCTTATTGTACACTTGTCTGAGAGCTAGAGGTGAAAAGCAATATACAGAAGCATACAGCATAACAGGCCAATGGACCAACTAATATTTTGACTTTGACAGTGACCTGTAAAAGTGCTTCAGAAGGGGATCTAAGATCTTTGTGACACAGTTAGTGAAATAACATGCCCACAAAAGGATAATTTTCCCTATTCTCATGATACTGCTGGTTGAAAAGTATGAATTTTAGGTAAAACAGGTGCATGAAATCAAGAAGGAACAATTAAGAACCATCCAAAACCTTTTCAAGAGAAAGCCCAAAAATTAATTTTGTCTTTCATTTATAAAAAATTTGTGTGAATTAAAAATATAATTGAATTCTGAAGTTTTCAAATAGAGCATTTCTACAAAAGCAACGAGAAAAAAAATTTTCTTAAACTCTATAACAGTCACTTAACCCTAAGTAATCTGTGTTTTTCTAAGCCTAATTTTCCTTCCCCTTGAATTTGTTGTATCAGCAACACTCTCCCTTGATGATTACCAGAGCCCTGTCCCTAGAGTCCAACTAAGGTTGCAGAAACTTTCAGCAAGTTCAGGGACAATGGCCTGAGAGAAACCACAGCAGCTTTTTTTTCCTTTTAATTTTGCTTCTTTTTTTTTTTTTTTTTTTTTTTTTATTAAGATTTAACTGAGCTTTGTTTCAGAGTAGTGGACTGTGACACTAGGATAGGAAGATTAGACTTTGCTGGGAAAAAAGTTATGTATGAAATATTACTCCGACAAGGTTGTGTGGATAGTTTGTGATGTGTGAAATGAAATCCCTACTCAATGTGCCTAGGCAACGCAATTAGTGCTAGCCTGGTCAGGGATTTCTTGTTAGAACTGAAAAGATTTGTCCTGAAAAGCAAGTACCCAATGTATACTTATTTAAAACCCCATTTTACAAATTAAAATTTCCTTAAGATATCTGCTTTGATTTATCACTTTTATGCAACTATAATGGGTTAAAGTGAAAGGTCATTTTCAAGAAACCTTTGTGGCTAAGTTCTTAATATCTAGCAAATTCTTGATCAGAATAGTAAAAGCAGCAAAATAATAAGCTTTGTCTGGGATTCAGTTGCTTTGCAGAGGTGGGGAAACTCAAGCTGACTAGATTCCCATTCAATTAATTTTTAATAGAGAATACTATCTTAAAAAAAATCATCAGTTTCTACAGAGAAACAATTATTTGTTTTTGAAAAAAAAAAAAAAAACAAACCTTGAAACCAAACCAAACCAAACCAAACCAAAAAATAACTTTGATCTTTTTCACAGGAAAAATTGAAACACAGGGTACTAAGCAGAAATTACTTTCTCCTGGAGAGGGAAGACAAAACTG
Source organism: Podiceps cristatus (assembly GCA_000699545.1). Taxonomy (NCBI): domain Eukaryota; kingdom Metazoa; phylum Chordata; class Aves; order Podicipediformes; family Podicipedidae; genus Podiceps; species Podiceps cristatus. Next base: position 967 of record JMFS01000977.1, on the reverse strand, counting down.
ACAAAAGGTTTTCCCAGATTTCCCAGATGAAAATATGAATTTTGTTTCTTCCCTTCTGATGATGAAATGGATTTTTTTTTTTTTTTTTGTATTTTCTTCCAATTCATAAGAAAATATTTTCAAAAATAATACTGGTGGAAAACAAATACATATCTTTAGACAAGCATAGCTATCAGAAGCCATACAAATAGCATGCCAAGACTGAAGTGGACAGGCTGGTTTAGCAGTTAGTCTTTCTCGTAATCTTAATATTATTTAGGACAGAGCTACTTATTTCTTGGCTTCAGGGCTTGAGTGGTTCATAAAGTTTTGTTCTGACCCTGTGCACAGAGATGAAACACAGATTTATGTTATTATGTCCTTGCTGTAAGGGCAGTTTAAAACAATGAGATAAAAATATTTAAGCCTGTGTCAGAAATGTTCCTGAACCAATTTTCAGATAAAAACAGCACAAAGACTGCGCATAGTAGTAAATCACGCCTGCTCAGGAAGGTTCCCAAGCACTGGAGTGTGTTTGCTTGGTCAATAAACTGTTAATATATTCTTTGGCATGAATTTTCCCAATCTTTCTGTACAGTTCCCCGATAGCGTGTGGCTGTCAAAATATTCCAAAGGTCGTTCCCAATAGCCAGTTTCTATACAGCCATCTTGTATTGACAGCCAAGGCATGGTACTTGGCCTCAACGTCTGGAAACATTTCTGGGCATATTCAATTTATTAGTAGCGAAAATGTCCTGGCTCTTGGCTGCCCAGATGTGTGTGTTCCCTGCCTGTGTCCATAAGGGTAGTGAGGAAACACAAGGTTACTATGATTATCTCTGACTTCTTTTTTAAAAAAATTAAAAACTGAAAGCAGGATTGAAATCAGGGTCTCCAAAACCTGAATCTCTAGTCATTGCAAGTAATCCTGTGACTCAGTACCTAGGGCAGTGTCGCGGTTTAACCCCAAACAGTAACTGGACCACGC
>KL254575.1:55399-74844 GCA_000699545.1 Podiceps cristatus | reverse complement strand
TCTCTTTGAAATTCTTGTATTATTTTTCCAGGGAGTTCACTATATAATACCAAATAATGTATGATTAAATGGTCTCAGAGTTTTTGTAACACGGTTTCACACGCTGAAATTGTTCTACTGCATAGCTTTAAATCATCATTTTAGTAATTGGTAGTATTCTTTAAATTGCACAAGTACTGCACAAGTACTGCAGGTACTTGGTGGTTGATTGTTTTGTGGTTTGTTATTTTTGTTTTTTGTTTTGTTTTTTACAAAGTAGAAAAACATTTCAAGTGTTTTCAAATTAATATAAATGAATCTTCCTTTTTAGCCTCTTCTGAAGCAGTCACCTTGGAGCAATCAGAGTAGTGGCTGGAGCACAGGAAATATATCCTGGGGAGGAATGCATGGCAGAGACCATCGTAGAACTGGAAACATGGGAATTCCAGGAACTATGAACCAGATCTCTCCTTTGAAGAAGCCCTTTTCTGGTAATGTCATAGCTCCTCCTAAATTTACTCGCTCCACTCCATCACTGACACCAAAATCGTGGATTGAAGATAATGTTTTCCGAACTGACAACAACAGTAATACTCTCCTTCCTTTGCAGGTAAGGATGGTATGTAACTGGTGTATTCATAGTCTTGTGTAGCATTTTGGCATCATTCATTTTAAAGGAGAATTAAACCGTGGTTACAGCCCTGTTACTTGGTTTGAAAATTGTGTATTTCTATATTATTTTAGTCCTAATTTGCAACTAACCCCAACCTCAATGTATTCAGCAATATATGATTCTTACAGTTAATTAAGAATATTGACTGTCAAGAAAGGTAGAAACTGTAGCCACTGACACATCAGTAGAGTAAAATATGTTTAATCCAGCAAGTATTTTCTGCCTATGGTAATGCTCATATTCTTAAAAATCCCTTTAAAATGCGGAGATTTCTTTTGTTCAATTGTCCTTGTACACAGGTTTTCTTACTTTTGTAGATGGCTCTGACTCTTTGTCATGTTCATCTTTTACTCATATTCTAGGCTGTCATTCACACGTTAGTGAGATTTTTTTCCTCCATTTTCAAGCAACTTTTATATTATGTTTTGTCTGGAAGCCCTGTGATTTAGAAGTATTAAACAGGAGGATGTGTCTTAGAACTAAAGATCTGGGTTCACCTCCTGAATTTTGACAGTGACATCTTATGTGACTTTAGGTAAGTCACTTAACTCCAGCTTCAGTTACCTGTTGGTAAAATACTAGTTTTCCCAATCCTGCTTATATTCATTTAGTCGTAACAGTTCTTGCTGGCAGAGACCTTTGTTATTTGGATCTCAGTCTCAGTTGCCATTCTAACAATTCATAGTTTTTGCATGGTTTTTTTAGTTACAAAAAAACTGGGTCAACTTATTTTAGAAATGATGCATTTTAAAATAGAAAGCAGATTATTCCATTAATTCAGTACATTATTTAATTTTCATTACACCTGTGTCAGCTTTGGCTTTTTGTCTCACACTGAGTTACTATATTCCAGGAAAAGTGAAAAGAAATAATATGCAGAGAAAATAATTATAATGTTTCTTTATCTCCACATAAGGCTCTTATAGTTGGGTTTCACACTGAGTAACCTAGAGTTTCATTTGTCGTAATTGTGACCATATTTGAGTGTGTACAGCTGTATTTGCATCAATTAGCAAGCTAATTCTTACATAGCTGTAATAGCAGTAAAAGAGTGCTCCTGGGGACCAGCTTTCCCACTAGAATTCCTATTTTTCTTACAATTTTGCTGGTGGAGTTCCATTTGGCACAAGAGGCCATGTCCCGACTTTATCCAGGTGAGCTCCGGTACTTCTAGTATTCTTGAGGCTAACGGTGACTTTTGGACATACCCAAACTCTGCTCCAAGTGTATGCATTGGACCTGAATACTTAGGAGGAGTTGCCTATACTGTGAAGACTTGTTCGTTTAAGTAGCCTTGCTAGCTGGAATATTGTAGTTCAATAATTTTTGTATGGGTGGAAAGAGAGGAAAAAAAAAAGGTGCCATACTTTTTTGGTTTCAACCTGATCTGTTAAAGAAAACAGATTACAGATAGGTAATGTTTTGCAGTGGAGGGTTCCAAGAACACTTGAAAGTAAACACTGAAATGTGTCCCAGAGAGCTGAGCCTAAGGAACAGGGTTAAAAATGTTAATGCCGTCATACGCTGAAACTGCAGTGACGTGTACATTGGAATTCATACAGAGCTAAGCACAAGTTGGAGTATATTTACTCATTCAGTATGCCTTACAAGTCAGTATGACTATTCCTTTGAACTTTCAGCAGCTTCTACAGCAGTCATCTAATATAAATGAACTCATTTTATGTCTAAACAAGTCTTGTGCATTCCAACTATAAATCATTCCTATGTTGTAAGGTAGAAAAAAATCCTTGCAATTTAACTTTCTAATAAATTACATTAATGTTTCTTTCTGTGGAGTTGTTTTTGGGTGGTGGGTTTTTTTGGGGTTTTTTGTTTGTTTTGGGGTTTTTTTGTGTGTTAGTGTCAAAGAGAGAAGGTGGGATACTTAATTGTTGTTGGCCTTACCTGTGAGCACCAGAGCCACCAATTAAGTAGAACTGTTTGGCTGTATTTATGCTGTAGATCTACCTATGCCTAAACCTCCCTTACATGTATAAAGTCACAGTTGCAGAACACAGCAAAAATACTCCTCTTTGAAGGGTTGCTGTGTTATCTACTGCTTATTGTGGAAACACTAGATGTTTCCATAAATTACTGTGCTACACTGAAATCATGTTCTTATTTTTTAGTTTTTATACTGTTGTTACATGGTTAATTCCTTGTGATGACTTATATTTTGCAAGTCATAATGACAAAGTTAAATAGAGCTTGGAGCTTGTGCTTCTTTTCATCAGGACTTGTGTTGGCAATTGCGACGCTGTCAAACACCCATCTTGCTAATTTGTACTGTGCTTGTATCCTTCCATAAAAGGCTGAGGTATTTAGATTGAGGATTCTTAAAGATACAGTAGCAATTTCAGAAGATACTCAAAAAAAAGCAGTCATTAAATTTTGTGACATTTAGAAAGTCTTACACGAAAGCATAGGTAGAAATTAGCTATTTCTTCCAGGCTTCAAAGAGCGAACACATCTTAGCGTGCATGTTGAATACATACCGCATCATACACAGTTTTACAGAATACTTTGCTGCATGATCATGCATCTTGGTTTTGGCTGCGGTAATGGTTTTGTGTGGCAGGGGACAAAGAACCTCTTCTCCGAACTTTAGCTAGCTCAAGCTTAGCAAATGAAAACAGCCTAGTCGGTGAGGACACTGTCTTTTCTAACTTTCTGTGGATCATTAATGTTCTGCTACCATTTTTTAAAATGCTCTGTATTTTCTGCTAAGTCTGAATGGCATTCAGCAGTGTCAGTTGCTCATCCAGTTTCTGTAAAACCTGTACCTGATGCAAACAAGATAAGCCTCGAAGGAATCATATACAAAAGCTTTTCCCTTCCATAAAACTCCTTTATTCTTTGGTGTTTGCATTGATGGATGGTCCCCAGTATAGAACTTATATCAGTTCTGATGAAAGTAATGTTTCTTGGCATTAAACTAACATACCAGTGACAATGAATGTCATTACTGATAACTGAATAAGTAATTATGTGTATTACTTAAAGGGATGAAAGCAGATTTTCTGTACTTCATAGTTAAAACTGAAACATATCCCACGTGAAATTGTGGGAATTCACAGTGGCCACGTTACAGCAAAGCTGCTTTTGCTTACAGCAGTTATGAAGGACATCTTTCAGGGGAATTTTCCAAAGTTCAAGCGCTTTTGTTTTGTGATTCTATCATGGCAACACTGATTTAAATGTGAGCAAATAAAGCCAATAGCCAGGTTTTTCTTATGTGACTTACTGTAAGAAGCTTCCCCCCTGCCCCCCCATTAAAAACCCCTTTAGGGTTTTTAAGGTAACACAAACTACATGAATTAAAGTTCTTTCATAGCCAAAATTATGTCTTCAAGTTTAAGTCCTGCCCCACAGCTTGCACCATTATAGATGCTTCATATAGGGAAGGGATTGTTGCCTTGTACTAGAATCATTAACGAACAATTAGAAATCTTGTCAGGTATTCACACCAGCTAACTTAAGCTTTTAATTGAGGAGCCTATTTCTCTCTCCTTAGAGAGAATCGAGGCTCCTTATTTAGATAATCTAATTCTGTAGAAGAACATACTTGGCACCACTGGCCATATCCAGCCTCTGTGATTCCAGTTTAGGCACTTACGTTGTGTGTCAAGAAGTTAGACAATATGAATATTTTCTCTTATTCCCTGGTCTAAAGTACAAAAAAAAAAAAAAAAAAAAAAAGGCGCTACAAAGCTAAAAATGTAATTCTATCCCCAGATACCTTTTTTTTTTTTTTTCTTTCCCCAAAAAACATGCTTCAGGCATTTCTGTGGCCAAAATGCAAGCACAGAAAACAGTGTTTCATATATTCAGTTTTGTTTGTTTTTTCTTTTTTTCATACTTTGGATGAGGAAAATAAAAAAAACTTTTAGAAATGGGTAATTAAAAGTGCAGTGTCAGCTAACCCTATTGTGATTGTGAGCTTCATGCTTCTTAATGTCTTGCAAATAAGCTTACTAAAACCTATTACAGCAGTTTAATAATACACTTCGGTGTTTTAAGTATTTTCATTCTAGTAAAAACACTTCATTCTATGAATATGAATTTAGGTTCTGTGTCTCTTTTGAGTTAAGGAAAAACACTGCATGTCTGGGTATTTTTCACCTTGGTTTGTCCTTCCTGTTTGTTCAAACAAACAGTACGTGCAATGTTCGTGGTCCCAAAAGCTGAGCTTTATTATTCTATGTTTGAATCTAGCTCTCCAGCTGGGTATTTGTATGGTAAGGTTCCATCTCTCATAAACGCAGATTTTACTCCTTCTGTTTATTTTTGAAATGTGCTAAAGTTTTCAAGGAAAACAAAACATTTGCAAAGCAAAATGAGTTTTAAGATCCTACTTCACAACAGATGTTAGTTTTAGATATTTAATTTAGTCCGTGGTCATGTTGCTTCTGTCTTACAATCACTTCCATTTGGAGGATTTCACATTCTCAGTATGACAGTTTTAGTACAGTTTAATAAATGTACCTTAACAGTTTAAATGACTAACACATACCAGACAGTACAAGATGAAGGGCAAGTTGCTAAAGTTGGGTTCTTAATGCCTTATTTAGACTCCTAAATAGGTGGCCTGTTTCTTCAGAAGTGCTGAATGTTTGGCAGCTGATGTTAAACTTGAAGGAGTTGGGTGTATCTAACTGCTAAATTCTCTTAATCTTCAGACTAGTGTAATTGTCCGAACACTGAGCCAGGCTTTACCTGTTTATTTTTACCAAGATGATACCTGCAATAGAACAGTGCCCCCAGGATTTTTAATGCAGTAGATTGATTACCTGTGGCTGATTAAATAACATACAAACCCAAATGTGTGTGTCTGAGGACCATACTGGAGATATCTTTAACTGGAGAAGAGAGTCTCCTGCCGTACTTCTAACTGCAGGATCAAGACCTTTGAATGAATAGTATTGGGAGCTGCACAGAGGAATGATTCAAAGGAATCAATTAGCAGAGAGTTTGTGGGGCTTGCCGTACGAATGTTTTTTTGACTTTTTATGAACTAAGAATTCTCTCCTAATGTTAACATTTCCTTCAGTAATACAGCTTGTTGTATTAATGCAAGTCAAAAGCAGAGTTAGGAAAAATTTAAAAAATATTTAGTAGCTGTGATAGCAATGATGTACACAATAAGTATCGTATCTCTCCTCATTCGATCCGTCAAAGCATGGTTCTTCTCTGAAGTTAAAAGGAATATGTTCTTACCTAAGATATATCCAAAAGTATATTTACTGTATGATCTGATGTATTTGCATTTTAAGTACTCAATACTGTATAGATACTGCTAGATGGGGAAGGGGAAGAGATGAAGAAGGGTAAAAAAAAAAAAAAAAGGCCAACAAGCACCCAAAACTTGAATAACAACTTCCTCTTCAAATGTCTAATTGTTCTTTTTGTTCTTTTGTTGAAGCTACTGACATACAAATCTTCTAGACTTGCCTCATAAGTCAATTTTGCTGAGCTTTTAATCACCTCCATAATGTGTTTGGTTTGTTTCCAGTTCATGAATGTATATCCTTGATCTGAAGTACTCCAGAATGGATACAGTACATGCTCTTGGGGTTATTTGGTTTGTTTTTAAATGTATATGTAGTTGGGAAGTAGGTGTGTCTTTGCCACAAGACCAGGTCTTGGTACATTTTAAGCTCAATTTAGCTAGCTTACATAGCTGATTGTGTCATTTTAACTTCAAAACACTTTTGTTGTCAGGTTGACCGTTCACAGATGTCTACCAGATATTATAGTTCATCTTTACCACTAATGACACCATGGAAAGTAACCAAGCAATTTCATGTGTCTACTTTAAGCCTTCCTCTTTGCTTTATTATAGAGCTAAAATTTTAGTTAAGTCATAGGTTTTCATATTAAGTTTCTCATTTACACTAGTTACAGTTTCAAAAAGGGGCTTATGATTATAGTATTTCTTCACTAAAATGAGAATGACTTGAACCTTAGATGTTAGCAAAAATAATATTTTAGAATATGTAAGAACTTAATTGTTAGGTTACTACTGCTAACATTAACACTGGATACTATATTCAGGTACTTTTTAAAGTCTGTGAATACTTTATTACTACATCAGCTGTCTAGTCTTAGATCACATTTTTATTCAGGTCAGTTTTAAGGTGAAAAACCAGAACTTGTTAACAATTTAGTTTGGGAAGTGATTTTAAAAAAGGTTTATTTAACTGAGCTTTTAAAAAATTCAGTTAATTCAGCAAGGTTAAAGCTACAGAGTCTTTTTTTGTAGCCAAGACCATACTCAAAACTAACTAGAAGCTTTACGACTTTTAAGTCCAGCTCCAATCTGGGGCAAGCATTCTTCAGAATATGAAGGGACGTGTAAAAGAACATATTTTAAAGACACTTGCATTCACTGAATTTAAACCTTTGTTAGAAGTCTCATTTTTTTTTTTTTTTACTTCAAGTAGAGTTACAGATCAGTAGTTTCAAGCATGTGGTCAAAATTCAAAGTTGTTTGACTTAACTATGAACATCTATTTTTAGTGTTTGTGGTTAAAGATCAGCAAAATTGTATTCACTGTTTAATAGTTTCTGTCCTTGTATTTGCTTTGTACATAAATAACAATATATAAGCTTTGAGATGTAACTGCACTGAGTCTCTGCAAACGCTTAAACAGGATAATCTTTGCAGAAATTGCATGGATATATTTAGAAGTCCTAAATAGATTGTGCCAAGAAAAATGATTTGCCCAACAATTCAGTGTTGAAATTTGCTTTTCTGAGAAAGCTGCCCTCCTCCCATTCATTCCACATTTAGATGTAAGGGAGGGGGAACTTCTGAAATACGAACTTTGTAGATGTGTTTTGCATGATGTTGTCAAAAAGTCCTTCTAGCGCTAACTGTATTCTATTGGTAGGATACTTTGTGCCTCTCCTATATTGTGTAAATTTGTAAAAATTCAGAAATAATTATCACTTTTCTGTAAACTTTCTTACAGTCTTAACTTTTGAGGTAACAGTTTGTCACCTAGTAATACACCTCTGAATCTGTAGGCAGTTATACCAAAACCCAGTTTTCGATTGTGCTGTCTATGAACGAATATGTGATTCTGATACTGGAAAAGTAGGTCAAGCAGGATTCAAATATTTATATAGTTAAAAAATAAAAAGCTAGTCTGAGAATTCGTAGTGTTTGGGAGAAGGCAACTGTTAGCTCTGGGATAAAAAATAGCATTATGTTGTGACATTCCACTGAGACATGGACCTTCTGACGCAGCAAGAGTTTGCTTGCTTCTTAGCACAGGATTGATGAGCCACAGAGGTGAGGGATATGCAAAATATTTCACAGGCATTCAGCCCTGACAAAAGGGGCTTTTGGAGTCAGGATGATACAAAACTTGTATTAACATATATGCTTATGAATCAATGCCTTTGTGATTAGCTGTAGTTTCATTATTTCAACCGGGTTGATAAGCCGTTACCTTCTAAGACAACCTGGAACTACCTTTAAAACAACATGGAAATAGTTCTAGTTCTTGGGACTAAGATAACGGCTTATCAGCCGTGTTGAAATAATGAAACTAAAGATAGTTTTCCATGCACGTGCAAATAGTCTTCATTCTTGGGACTATCTAAACCAGTCATGTTTAGTGGTAGTAGTTTTTGTGCTTCTTCCAAAGACTGAAGAAAATCACAGTGCAAGTTTTCTGATTGAGTAAACCATGCTGTAGTAGAACTGTCTCCTCTCAAAGCATTGTGGGTTTGTTTTCTACAGCAGAACTTTATAGAAAATCTTTGTTGATGTGACCTACATTATTGAAATACTTTTAAGTTCTGCTTTGAAATGAAAGCTTCATATTTGCATAGATGATAACTGTGCTCTTTAAAGATACGTTGTACATATGAGGAGCACAAAGCAGTGTTTTAGCACTACAAAGCCTAGTTGCACAGAGGTTTAAAATGAACCTTGTTCCCAAAGAATGAGTTACTCTTTTTGAGACAGTTAAATTTCAGATAATGTTGCTTTATAGTATGCAGTTCATCAGTGTGAATTGGAATAGATGTTAGAAGTTTGAAGCACCCAAACACACAAGTGGATAGTGTGATGTGGGCAGTGAGAGAGCAGAATATAACTTCCATATTTAAATTCTGCTTTACTTTAGTGCATTCACAAGATTTTAATATTGTACGGTGCATGCCTGTTGCACGTTTTCCACTGCCAGAAATGAAGTAATACAATTTAAAGAAACAAACCTCCTTTTTAGCTTTATAGACATGAACTTTTTAAGGTATAAAGAGGTTGGGAGAAGCTTTTTTATTCTGCTTCCAGCAACGCAAGACCTTTCACTTTGGATGCGCAAAACTGGCAAAACAGAATTATGCAAGAGTGAAATTGCACCATGTCAGCCAGCAGAGCAGTTTACAAATGAATCGCAAACAAGTTACATATTTTACTTTACCATTTCTCTGTAAGATCTGTGACCACATGCATCAGTATTAGGTATTAACCATGACAGAGCCCTTTCTGACAGGCTTCTCCTCTCCGGAGCAAAGACAAGTCTACAGTAATGACCATTAGCTAGGTAGTCATGCGTATGTCTCAACATATATGTATATAGCATGATTAAAAAGAAAATCTTAGCGAACCTGTAACAAAGATAGTGTCGCATACAGTTCAGTCCAGCGTTTGCCAATGCTAGTTCTTCTCCCCTGTTAGCTGCAGAGGTAGCAAAGGATGTTTTCTAATTCTTGGTATTGGTTTTTGCAAGAGCACTTACTACCTATGAAGTACTGACTTCAGCGGAATTTAAGACATCATTAAAAATCCTGATGATTCTTAAAAAGATCTTCTGAATGCTAGGGGACAGTAGGGAACGGATCCAGCTTTGTCACTGCTCACACCTATAGAAAGCAAGTTTGCTATGGTAAGCAGGTTCTTTTCCTTGTGCTATTGAGAAACAAACCTACAAGGTCATTGAATCAGATTAGTCACTTCAGTTTCATTCTGTTGCTTCTCAGGACGGCTAAAGAGCTGAATGAAAGACAACCAGTCCTAAAATAAGGCTGCTGTGAAGTAAAATATTACTGGAGACTTGTTGGCGCTCAAACTGGGTTGAAGATCACCTTGCAAAGTATCACTGACAATTGGTCTGGGACATGGCAGGAGAAAAGAGAATCCTACTTTCTTAATTTATCATTAAAGTTATCTAAAGGCTTCCAAACACCCAAAAAAGGATCTGTTCAAATTAACATAGCAGATTGCTTGCCCAACAGGAAGCCATTACTCTTTATAGTAGTTTGAGGGAGAGAGAGCTAGAAAAAAGGCTTCTCTCTTCAACCCAATGTTGTAGCCAGTTGACTAAATTCTCTAAGAAAGATGAAAGTAAAATTCTTAGTTTTATCGTGGCTTGTTTTGCAAAGCTGTTGATAAGTTATAGTTTCTGATTTACAGAAAACTTCTATTCCAAAGCTTGCTTTTTCACTCCCCAAACATGATGTAGTTTGAAATTAATCTAAGTTCTGCTGAACTGTCATGGAAAGTCACAGTGAGTGTAGGTCAGATATCTCCTGTCCCATTATATGTGTACTAAGCAGATGGCTGCATCTTTAGTGAACTTTAGTGTTTGTGGGATATATGTGGTGTATTTCACCCTACTCTGTTGAACTACTACAGTGCAACCAGAGAGGAGACAACACTGAAATTAAGGCATGATTACAGGATTCCTTGAAGTGTAATATAGTCCAGCCAGAAGCCTTGCAAGTAGAAGAGATTAAGGTTTTATGCAAACTGTTTTTAGTCTCTGAAGGTATCCCAGAAAGACCAAAGATGTTAGAGGTCATCTTTTTTTCTGTCTCTGTAACTTGGATGGATTAGAAAATGTGAGAGAAAATGTCTTAGTTGAGCATAAAGTCAATGAAAACATTTATGATTTATTACAATAACTTTTATTATCTTCAGTGAAAATATTTGTAAGGCAGTATGGTAACGCTTACTAATCTTCATGTGCAAAAAAATTGTTCTGTATAAGGCCGATAATCTATTGGTAAGTTTTGTGACATTTTCTTTTCATAGTTTAGCTTTAATTTTCCAACCCTTAACTATTTAGTGCTGACCATTTGTAACTCAAGATTTTGTATGCAAAGGGTCTCAGACTAATCACCCAGAAGCCAGGAAGTGCAGTCTCAGCAGGGGGCTGAGTGCCTGTGCGAGGTACTTAGCCAAGCACCGAGAAAATGCTGTCTTTCATATGAGGTGACTGTCCTTCTTGTCCTGTAGTTTCTCACCTCACTCACTATTTAACTTCTGTATGAAATGAAATTGAGCTTTTGTAGACATCGGTCTCCTTCAGGCAGTTCTGAAGGAAACAGGCAGTCACAGGCTATCAAAGTGCATGCACAGAAGAGTTCTTCACAGTGCATCTCTAGTTTTATATTTGTATGCTATTAAACTTATGTTCAGAATCGGGTCTTACTGTTAATAACTTCAGGTATTTTAAGCTTTTGTATCGCTGTCCATCTCTGGAGTGTCTGAGTGTACAGCCTTTAGAAGGCACCTTTGTCTTTCTATAAAGTTTCCTGTTAAAAAGTACAGAATTTGTATTCCAATACTAAGGATTTTGTTCTCTTTTAGGATCGAAATAGAATGTATGACAGTCTGAATATGCACTCTTTGGAAAACTCCCTTATTGACATTATGAGAGCAGAGCATGATCCACTTAAAGGTATGTTATTATGCTAAATAAAAAAAAAAAAAAGTCATCCATTCTGCATATTTGAATTAATACTGATTGCTAATTTAGATTGTAGGTTCATATTAAAATAGCAAATGAATTACTTTCTCAGCTGACGTGAAAGGTCAATCTCAAGCTGTGTTTTATTGAAAACATTGGTTTACAGTGGTTTAAAATTTAAGCTTTAGTGGCTCCAGAGGTTTTTCTCCTTCTCCCCTCCATCCTTCTCTCCTTTCCCCCAAGAAATTTGTAGTTAAGTTTTATTTGAAATTTACTTCTCTGCTGTAGAAAATTCTACCTCAGTTTGTAACGATGCTCTGTTCCGTTACAGGCAGCCAAAAGAGGGTGGGAGAGGAATCAAACCACTATCAGTGTTAGCCAGTTTATTTTCCCCTTCTTTGCAGTGGAAGCTGAAAAGAAAATTAAGTCCCCTGATAAATTCAGGTTTTGTCCTTTCAAATATTTTTTCAAATCCCTGTGGACGATTATAATGCATCTAATTGTCCAGTTTCTGTTTGTCTGAAGAAGTCCAGAAATACTGGCTTTAGAATGCTGGTTCTTCTTACCCCTCTAGGCTCTGTTCAAATAATTTGGCCACAGCATACAGCTAATATTTGTGGGCTTTAATTTTAACTCCTCTATTCACTGTGCAGTAACTCACTCTTTTTAATTCTGTTTTTGCATACGTAAGTAGAATTTACCTTTGAACTTTGGGGCAGGGAGCCCAAGCCTTTTTATTTCGCTCAATCAAATGTCATTTCATTTGTAGTGTTATAACTAGACTAACACCGTCTAACTTTAAAGTAACCCAAGACTTCAGGTTTGCTTTGTAGAAATCAAGTCTTAGTATTGAAGCAATTGAAAAAATAATTTAAAAAAATCTTTCTTTTTATATCATTATTTACTCGCATTCATTCTCCATTTCTAGAGGTTCCCAGATTTGAGATAAGTTACATTAGCACATAAGTGTAAGTGTACACATAAATGTAAGCACATAAGCACATTGTGTAGATCCAGGCCCGGAGGCTGGTGTCCCTGCCTGTGGCAGGGAGGTTAGAACTTTATGATCCTTGGGGTCCCTGCCAACCCAGACCATTCCATGATTCTCTGATAAGGGCCTGTGTTTTTCTAATTTCGAAAGACCCGTTGCTAGAATCTGCTCGTGTTCTTTTAAGATCTGTAATCATTTGGAAGACAGGTAGCATGTAATAGTATTGTAAGATTTACCATGTAAAGCCAAAAGTTCGGAGTTTTTTTTTTTCCAAGCTGAAAATCTCTACAAAGCTCCAGTAAGTAGGGACCATTTAGTCAGCCAGTTCATTTTCTCCCTCTTTAGAGTGGAAGCTGAAATTAAATTTTCTTAAATGTTCTTACCTCTTGTTTCTTACTGCCTACAGAGAATTAATTCCAGTTATAATTTTATCATTTTAGTCCATTATTAAATTCAGTTTCTGTCTATTCTGTATGTTTAAAAAAACATTACTCAGTGACACAAAGGAGTTGAAACCTGTGAACAGTTAGCCCAGTGGTAACTGCTGTGGACTAAAAGCATGTGTATGTCATCAAAGACAAGGTAACTAGTTAGATCATCCTCATTTCAAAGCATCGTTGCTTCAATTTGGCACACTCAGGTAGTGACTAATATTTCATTGGTTATCTGAACCCAAATCTGCCAGCAGGAAGGATATTAAAAGGTAGAGCTACTGTTAGGCATAAAATTAGAGAATGCAGATCTTCTGTTGCAATATGCTGTCATTGGCACCTCTCGTGTTCCTGAAAACCAATCGGTTTCTTCACTTTTTCTATGCCTTCTGACATGACAAATGGAGTGGTCGCTTTGTTCCCCTTGCCATCTTGCTGTTTCATTTTGGCTTTATAATGCAGAAGAGTTTTTTAGAGGCATAGCGAGCACAGAAAAGACCCATTTTTATTTTTATTCATCTCTTCATTATGATACAATAGATGAAAATTATATTTTTCTAATATTTTTTCAGAGAGAATGAGATGAGGCAAAGCTTTACAATTTTAAAGTGAACTAGGTTCATACATACATATTTTTGAAAAAGTCACAGGATCACACAGGATCACAGGATTTCTAGGTTGGAAGAGACCTCAAGATCATCGAGTCCAACCTCTAACCTAACACTAACAGTCCCCAGATCTGTCATTGCTGTACTTTCCACAGCAAAACATTTTAACTTATGCTTCTGAATAGCAACAACTAGAACATTTCTGTGTATTTACTTCTGCCTTTACTAACAGGTGTTTACAATAGATTTTTTTTAAAGTTTGGTACGTATGCATTAGCAGATTAATCAAACTATGGCTCTTAATTTTAGGGTTGTAGAATTGAACTGCTGGTTTTCCTATTCTATTGCTTGCCAAAACTCCCTTCCTCCTTCCTACCCACTTGATCTTCCCTTAAAGTCAGTAAAGGTTCCATAGTTATTCTGTGCTTTCTAGGGACATGAGTGTACAGTTACAGTCTACAGTTAAGGGATTTTTACAGTTTCACCATCATACTCTTGCAGTGAAAATTCTGCTAAGTTTTATGTTTGAACTAAAACAGATGGAAGCCATAGATAGTGATGAATTCAAAGGAAATCCATTTTTTTGTTCCACTGCCAGAGAACAATGCACACGCCAACTGAATTTAAATAGAGTGAGTGTGTGCTGTTATTTAAATTGGTTAAGATATTTTTTCCTCTTTGGAAGTTATTATTTCAACTGAAACAGCTACATTATTAACAGTAAGACATGAGAAGTGTTCCTTACTGGCTGAAAATGGGAAGAAGAGATCACATCCTAGAATAGCCTTTTAGTTCCTCTCTACCCCTCTTCTGTTTAGTCACCATTAGTTGGCATTTCTGTAATTTCCTAGCAACTTTAACTTGTTTTTTTTTTCTGCTGCAAACCATGAAACACTGATTTTGTTACTTCAGTCTTTGTGGCTTTTCTTTTCACCACAGAAAACCTGACATTTACTTAAGAACCCATCATATTAGCTTGCAGAATGCACAGGATTAAGAATATTATTGTTATTTATTTGTTGTGCTTATTAATATATAACATACTTTGTTGTAACTAAAGAATATTTTGTAACTAGAGAATATCTTTATGACAAGTTTTTAAGTAAATCTAAGCACGCTAAAACAATGCATCACTTATATCTGACCACAACAGCAAAATGAAAGTCCCTGGAATTTTAAGCACGTGTTTCAGATTTAGCTGCTTACAATATCTGGAGTATGACTAAGCATCTTGTCTCAGATTTTGCACAATGCAGAACAGACACTGTACTCACTCACAGCTTTTAAGTTTTGCATTTCAAGATCCATCTTAGAAGGAAGTCAAATTTTACTACTTTTGCTTTCATGAACTTGAAAAAACTTTATTTCAAATATGATTCACTGAAAGCCATTTATGCCTGCCAAAAATTGTTTATAGATGCATAGTTTCAGCTTCACTTAGACAAAGTTTAGTCATTACTACAGACATGATCAAAAGTAGAAATTATTAGCTTTCAATATGACATTTTTTCAAGGTAGGTTAATAGGGAGTAGATGCCTAAATTCACTATTTCATTGCAGCAGAAATACTGATCATATTAAAACTAACCTTTCCCATGCAGCTTTCTTGAAATGCATTTCATAATAAGATATTAGGTAATGTTTAAGATTACCCCATACAATCAACGGAATGTAAACTGAGGTTAAAATTAATAAAAGTCAAATTAAATCATTTTTACATGACTGTTCTTAAATACCCTTTTCATTCTTCTGATAGTCCTTAAAATTATTCTGAGAGAAGAATTACAGTATTGCTATCCTGAACTACAGGGATGTTGGTAGCATAACTCTTGTCCAGACATACCTCGTGTGTACTTGCATTTTTTTCCCTTCTCCTTCCCCAAGTACCAATGCTTTTTGATGCCAAGATGTAGAAAAATTGGATTCTAGACTTTTCAGCCAATACATTGGGAGTGAAACAGATTCTAAAAAAAACCCCCAACCAACCAAACAAAAAAAAACCAAAAAAAACTTAAAAGAAATGGTTATAGTTTTCATGGAATATGTATTTGAATTGAGAAGTAGATGAATTTAGTGGAATTTATTATCTACTATTTTAAACATCTTCCTAGTAAAGACTAGTGGTGTTTTCCATGTAATTTAAAGGCTTGTCTTTTGTAAGGCAAGAGTATTGATACGGTACTCAACTTGCATTGCACTTCTGTTTCCTGACCAACTCTCTTATAGCTCTGTAAGCAAGATGTAAGACAGTACTGAACTTGAATTAGCCATAGCTATATTAGTGAGAGTAACAAGAAGGAATATTAACTTTATGTTGAATTTTTCTTCTGTTTCTTTGTGAGGGGCAAAACAATTTGTTTAGGAAAATTTCAAAAATACATTTTTTGTATAGCTAGTAATAAATAATAAAAAACTTCTTTGGCTTATCTGTGGGGAAAAATAACTTGATGCACTTCAAAGTCTGTCTTGGCTTTTTCTGGGTTTTATTTTTCCTTTAAATTGATTTAGTTGAGCTTTTCAGCTGTTACACATCTCTCTTTTAAGAGCAACCTGCTGGTGCGTGATCAGTGAAATGTAAAGGAAAGGCATTGGTGACTCGGAAACACAGTAGATAACATTTTCTTTCTTTGAAAACAAAAGTTACCATATGCAAAGAAATTTGTATTTTGTGTTATAAAGCTCTAAGATTTAAAGTTATGTGAATACTTCCTAGAGTAATTCAAGCTGTGCAGAGAAAAGGTTTTCTGAGGCTGAGCAAAAAAAGTACGTAAGGAGAAACTTTGCTTTTAGTCATATAAAAGGCCTTGAAATTGTACATAAAGATTGTTTCCTCTTTGTGTCATAGAAACTTTTTATGATTAAAAAAATATATATTTAAGACTGATAGACTGATTTGCCTAAATAGATCGACTGTCGGAGAACGCACATTTAGTCTCATTATGATCCACATAATTCTTAGACAAGCATTTGAAAGTGTAGTATCTAGGCTTTCTGTAACTAGGTGTTGTCCAAACATGGTTTTATGCTGTGGTCATAACTACTCTGATTCAAAAACTGAGCTTTCTGAAACTGCTGCAGTCCACAGCAGTCCGTTAAAGTAGTTTGGGAAAAGCTTAACTGGGAAGCTTTTCCTCTTCTAGTCAGGAGATCTCTTGAAAAAAGGAAGATGGGAAAAGAATTTGTGATTCTCAGTGCCTTCATTCAACCATTTAAGACTAAAAAAAAAAAAAAGAGGGGAGAGAGAATAGACATAGCAAACTTGTGAAACTGTGACTGTGAGTCAGCAATGTTTAAAGCAATCATTGTACTTAAACCTATCCCAGATATTTTAATATATGGGGATTCCTCCAACAGTTAAACAGGAGTAGAAAGTATGCATTTCCAGAAGTAGATATAAATTTGCCTTAAAATAAAAAGTGACTAAGCACAACTATGTCAGTATACTCGGAAGAAGCTTACAAAGAAATTTAAATTCCCATTCCCCATATTAGTAACATGAGATTACAGAAATGTAGCTAAGACTAAGTTTGTTACTCTTTCCTCATAGTTTGAATTAGCAAGACTTTTAACTGGATTTAGTGGATAAACTGGCCCACCAAAATTTATTTGCAAGCTTTTTATTTTTTTTTCTGTCCTTACAGAAGAATACATAGTGAGAAATACAAAACAAGCCACTCTGTTAATATTAATTGCATTTAGATATGGAAGACGGAGCCAAATTTAATAGAACTCTAGTTGCATAAGAAATGACAAACATACCTGCTTCTCCTTAAGCAATACTATTTTGAATTTAGCCATGGTACATAAAAATTATTAATTAGTGGTAATGTGATGAAGTTGCAAGTTCAGGCTTGCACAAAGAAAATTTCTATAACATGATACTTGTATGATACAGTACTGTAATATTAGGTATTGTATTTGTTCCAGATAGCAGCATGTTACTAATTTTGGATACTGTAGAGCTAAGTTCTGTAAACAGTCAGTGAAGTGATTGCTTTTCATTTAGCAGAAATTGAATACATCTATTATTTAAATATTAGATATTCTCTAATTTGTAGTTGGTTTTAAACTGGTAAAGCATCTTTATATATTCTTAAAAATTATTTTTTAAGCAGGCGGAGCCCAGTGGAATCACTAGAATATCTATTAACAGCTTATACAATTCTAGACTACTGGCATTGAAGCAGGATGGGATTAGATAGGATTTGTGTTGAGGGCGATTCTTAAAATGGTACATATTTTTTAAATGCATCAAACAACGTGCAGTGAAAATAGCAAAATAGAAAAAGTGATAGAAGCAAAGTAAATTGTTGTAAGATGGTGCTCCCTTCTTCTGTATTTGATACACTGATATTTTAAGTGAGGTTTAGTATTGTGTATGTCCATTTAACTTGAATAATATGTTAAAAAATAGTATGATCTGAGCTCTATTTAAGACTGATCTTGCACCCAGTTCCATGCATGAAGTATTCTGAATTTGAATGTCATTAAATTCACGTGGACGCTTCAGAAGCACTGCATTTTGCTTCAACAGATTAATCTGAGGGATAAGAACTGACGTTAACATATCAAATAGCAGTGATTGTATTTTGAAAATGTGAGCAAACCTTCTATGTTAAAAATGTTTTTAAGGTTGTGAGTCCACGTACTAGACAAGGTAGTAAATACAAGTTCACCAGAATGCAGTAATACAAAGTACGATTTCATTGAAATAACCATGTAAATACAACTTTTAAAAAAGTATCAGTACAGCTGTACATGTACTGAATACTGTCACTCATTTTCCTTTCTAACTCTCAAATCATTCATTATCTGAGATAGTAAATTCGTCTCTGTAACACAGCAAGACTGAATTTCTTTGTGTTTGCGTGATTCTTAGGTTTTATGCTGCAATAGTGGGCCCAGCTCAGTAGTGTACTCTCTCCCTGATACTTGACGAGGAGTGCTTTATTATTTCAACTTTTTCAGTTTGGCACTTATGTTTCAGATGCAGCTTATTTGTGAACCTATAGGGAAAAAAAGCAAAAGAATGCAAAATCAGTTACAAACCCACAATGTACTGTCTTCTGCAACAGTTTTCCTCTCCAGGTGTTGACACTCGTGGGCTATTCTTTCCGGCTAGGCCTTAAATCTGACCACTCTTTCTATAGTAATCACAGGAAAAAAAAAATGTATCTTATGTCTCCCTTGCTGAATAGAGAATAAGATAAATGTGTACAGGCAGGGAGGAAGTCTGACCACAGACTTGAGGAGGTTCAAGATGAAATAATAATTTTTCGCATTTTTTGTTGTTGTTCTAGATACAGATTTCTGATTTGCAGGTATTTCCATAGCACTGCATACAAACATGATGGTGACAGTAAATAATCTTGTAAAATCCTTGCTGTTAGTCAAATGAGTGTTACATTCAAAGACTCTAAAGACCTAAGAAGTAAAACTAACTGACTTCTTACACACCAGGCTGAGCAAACCAGTGGCAGCTCCCAGATAGCAGTTTAAGGATGCCCTGTTCCTAATTCTTTTCCTGTTACAGCAGCGTGCATTGCTAGAAGGGCAGAATATGTACAGTTTTGAGAAACATTAGGTGTGGCTGTAAATGTTCATCATGACAGAAAAATTGGCTTCTGTGTTCAAACTGAACATCTTGAAGATAAGGAACATGAAGACAGAGACTCCTGCAAAGACTTTTGTTTAGTATCTTGCCCTAGCCTGCTCAAAAATTCTGTAGAAGTTAGAAGACAGCAGCGTCCTTTTGGGTGATAAACATCTGCACTTTTCCAGGAGGCTGCCCTTGCCCTTCACAGCTTTCTCCACACTTTCAAATATCAAAGCAAATAATTCCTACCTAACATTTAGGTGTTCTGATACCACCCATTCTTAAAATAATGAAATTTGTGGGGAGATAAATAGTACATGATTGTATAAAAATTTTTGTGCCACAATGCCTGTAAATAATAAGGCTGAATAAAATATCTTAAACTATCTTAATCTTGCTGTTTTGAAGTTTTGACTGTAAGAGTTCATAATGTAAATTTTTTTTCTGTAGTTTTTGGTAGA
>KL254575.1:25274-55366 GCA_000699545.1 Podiceps cristatus | reverse complement strand
CTTAAACCCTGTTACTTACAGATTTTCAGCAAAAAGTGTTTTACTTAGCCCTAAAGGTGTCCCTTGGGACACAAAACTACTATTTTGAGAAATTTCCAGTCTTGCTGCTGATCACCTGGGTTTACCAATGAGGGGGGAACGGACACGACAGTGTATGATAGGAATTGTTAGACAACCTTAATATATGGATTGCTGATTTGGTTTTCTTTCTTTTTTTTTTTTTTTTTTTTTTTTTTTTTGCTTCCTTTTTTTCCTCTGTTTCTTTTTAGAAACAGTGAGCCTTATTAGGGTATGACAGTGTCCTATTGCTAATACTTGCTCACATCTCGCAAGCCATCTTCATGTCTATTCCCCTTTAAACCTGTGTGAGTTCTAAACACCCATTACTTCCAGACTGGATTCTTCTTTATGCCTCCACAAACATTCTCATTTCCTCCATAAGATTTAAATGTTTATGTTACAGTATTTTTTTATATATGCTTAAGGATTATAAGCAAGCAAGTATGTTTTAATAGCAAGATAGATGGAAATGTAGGGGTTTGCGCATTAAAGCACACTTCTTCCAAACACAGCAGCTATTGTAAATGTCTCTCTAGGTCAGTGTGCACTGCTGGTATGTTTGCAGCTTCCTGTAAACAGAAAATGTCTCCGTTAATAAAAAGGAATTTGTAGTGAACAGACACTTCAGCTGTGCATTTTAAACCAGTCATTTAACTGTTAAAGTATAACATGCCACCAGTGTAGTAAACCGCAGTACTTGAAAAATTTTAATGCCAGGATATGAGATTTTCATGCAATTTTTATTCAATGTAAAATGTTGAAAATGCTGTCTATCATATTTTGTACTTTTTTAAATTCTGTAGATAAACAAGTACTCTAGTTTTACCAGGCTTACTGAAAAATATTACACATAATGGTTATATGTAATATACCAAGATACAGTCATAAATTGGTTAATAAAATTTTAATGCCTTAATTCGTATTAACATGGTTTTTCTTAAATTGATTCAATAGAGAAGCACTAAACTGTAGAAATGCCACTCTGTTAAGCAATGTGCATAGTACAGTTATTCACAATCACTACGAAAGAGAAGACTAAAGCAGTCAGCACTATTTCTGGGTGTCATGAAACAAAAAGTGTCTTTATCCTATTGGAGCTGATCCCAAAGCACATTGCAGATCTTATGACCAGAGAATTAAGGTTAAGTAGTCTGTTCTTGTCAGCTTTAACTTGGGTCAAGGGTATTGTTGGTTAATGTGCTTGGAGTTAAATATTAGCTCTTTATTTCCCTTAGGCAAACTGGAAATATAGTTTATGTTTTAATTCTAAGCAGTGATTTTTCATTATTTTTTTCTAGCATCATAGCTAAAACCTTTGCATTTGTTTAGTTTTGTTCTTTGGTTTTTGTTTTCTTTTAAGGTCGCTTGAGTTATCCACATCCAGGGACTGACAATCTTCTGATGTTAAATGGTAAGTGCTAATCTTATAACAGTTTCTAATTATCTCTAGCTTAGTTTAAATCTGACATGTTGGTATAAAATTATACTATTATATTATGTTATTGAATTACATGCCTCTAGTCTTCAACACTGATGGGACTGTTGCCATTTTTTTCAGAGTTGAATGGCAAGAGCTAATCTTGCAACAGCCTTTCATTATATCTAGCTTATTTGAAATCCGAAATGCACATAACCCTGCACGAGTCTTTTTTTGTTCTCAAGCAAGCTGGTGGTATGTTCTCCAAAGATCTGCTAGAAATCTATTATGCAGAAACAGGAATTAGAATCATAGAATTAGAAAACTAAGAAGGCCAGAAAGGCACATTTTTCTATCTCGTGTAAATAAAGGGTGAACTAGATACAATGTTATTTCAGTTAAGTGTAATAGAAAGTATTTTTGTTGGTTTTTTTGGGACTGGCTTTGTCAAATATGTTTCTAACTGTGAAATATGCTGAAGTTAGAGTTCATGTTCACGTTCCTCTCCCAGTAGGTCAAACTTCATGAACATCTGCTACTCAGTGAAGGCATAAACTTTAGCCTTTGTTCAAGGCTAAAGAAGGAAGCAGAGCTTGGTAATCCATCTAAGTCAATAATAAATCAGGGGTTTTGCACACAAATGTGTTCTGCATTGGGAAAAATTAGAACTATAATGCCACAGCTTCTCTAGATTGGAAAGTGGAAGCTCTTGTACACAGAGCAAGTACACTTTTGTAATTGACTTAATGAGTCTAAATGTTACCGGTAAAGACCTAATAATTAAACAATACAGTCAGAATAGTTATTTAAAGTTTTTGGTTCTGTGAAGCTCTTTTTTTAAATTGCCTTACCCTTCTGTTCAGTCATTTACACTTGTGCAAATGCATATAAAATGTAAAAAATATCTTATTTCCCTTGTGTAAGACTGACTAAATGTTTAAAATTTCAGGGAAATTCAAGTTTAGCTTTATACCTAGTAAAGAAAAATACTGCACAATGGACATTTGAAGAATTAGGTCCTTTGGTATTGAATGGTTCTTTAAGATACTGGATTATCTTTAAATGTGAAAATAGCTACTTCACTATTGAAATAAAATTAGTGTTTGGCCCATACAGGCTATAATCCTCATTCCCAGTCAGAAATTACATTGAATATCAATATACTTGATGTTACAACATTTACAACAATTAACTTTCTGTATTTAGCAGGAACTGTAACACCTATTCTTCAAGCTGGTTTGTTCAGGTGGTATATGTGCAATTGTCATTGCTGAGTTATAATGAAGCGTTAGATGGGGAAGGTATTAAAAACTAAGCAGTCTTATGAGCAACTGTGAAATATTTCAATGCAATCAGTATGAGCAAGTCATATTTTTTTTTTAATTTGTTTTAATACTTAGAATGGTGAGCTTCTCTTTTTATAGCTTTGTGTGCTAAAAGAGGGAAGCATTGTTACCCTATGGAATATTTAGGGAAAAAGGGTTTTGTTATTATCACGGGCATTGGAAAAATGCATCTCAGTGGTACTAGTCCATCTGAAAACCTTACCACAGAGCTAGAATACACACTAAAGAATATCTTGTTTTCTTATTAGAGCTGGTGGGGTTTCTACGGTAGTTTGGAAGTCAGCACTGAATGTGACTACTGTCCTTTTTAAAAGTTGCAATATTATTTCCAGGCTTCAGTAGGTGAGATGAAAATAACAATTTGAGCGTCTAAAAGACAGGTCCTGCAACACCTAATTTTTAGATGTGCTCATTAGAATTTAATTCAGAGCCTTGCTGTAGGCACCTAAGCTCTCTACCCTGTACCCGGAGAATCTGATGTAGCCGTCAGTGCAATCCAGTGCAATCACAGACAGCTTTCAGAGCCACCTCTGTTGGAGTGTCTAAACTGCAGCTCCTCACAGCTTGAGAACAGAAGCACTGGGAACGGCTTCTGTGAAGCTCCAGCTGCTCAGACTCTACCACAACCTTTCTTTCTTAGCAAGAATTGAGGGGCTTCCTCCAAATGTGCAGTAACGAGAATTACAGCTTGAACGCTTGCTGATAGACTTCAGTTTCATTCTCTGCTTAAGTGAATTCAAGCTAACATTTCCCTCTCTCCCTGTCTTGGAGGGAAGGA
Source organism: Podiceps cristatus (assembly GCA_000699545.1). Lineage (NCBI taxonomy): Eukaryota > Metazoa > Chordata > Aves > Podicipediformes > Podicipedidae > Podiceps > Podiceps cristatus. The sequence continues at coordinate 51,765 of KL254575.1, read as the reverse complement.
CACCTCCTGGTGTCTTGGAGGGAGGAATAGGGAAGAGGAGAGCTGGTAATCCAGACACTCAGTAAGTGTCGCTATGGGGAGTTACAGGAATACCAGACCTTCATGAAAGAAAAGCACCAACATTTTTAAGGACCCTGGGCCCATTTGGGTGCGCTAATACTTAACACTAGACCATGACCCTCACTGGATTTTAGTTAGCTTGATTTTAGTGAACTGATATCTCTAGATCCCAGTAGGGTTCTGTCATGAGTCAGGCTGGAATTCCTCAACCCCTTTAAGACTAAGCGCTTCTAGGTAAGACTTACTTTTAGCTAGTTTTTCCTCTTCTTAAATAATAGATCTTTTCCAGCTCATTTAAAATATACTTACTGAACTGTACCTAATATTAATATTTACAGTTTTCATTATTTAAATTAATGAAATGAACCAAAGGAAAGCTGATTTATGTGTTTTAATAAATTATATATATGATAATTATATATCTGTTTCAGCTCAAGCTGTAAAAAACGCAGTGCATTTTTAATGACTGTTATCTCTCAAAAGTCAAAAAAGGATACTTTGGAATGGGTTTACCTGAGTACATCTTTAATTGTCGACTTAGAGAGAACCTTTCTGTAGCAAGTAATAATGCAAGTGTCTAATTTGTTGGGGCGTGTTTTTTCCTCATTATAGGGTTCCCTCCTTTTTAGAGTTTTAATGCATTTGGGTTTTTTAGTGGTTATTTGATCAGTTTAGCAAGGGAGTATTAGACATTCTGTCTTAAAAATACTATAGCTGGTTGTGCTTCTGACAAAAAAAGTGGTTAACTTCAAACGGGGGTTATTAAACTTCCTATACAGGGATTGCTAAATGAGTTTCTGTAGTCTGTTAGGCACGCAAAACTTGAATGGTCATAACAATCTCTTTCAGCTTTGATATCTACAAAGAGTTGATTTCTAAAGAAATCTTAGTAGAAATTAGGCATGGAATCCAATAGAATAAATGGGAATTATGCACTTAACCTCCTTTGTTCTAGACTCCTGGGAGTTTTTTGCCATAATTGATTATGGATATCTTTAAATGACAAATAAGTATTCCTGAGAAATGTTTCGTTACTTCACTGTCCCCATTTGATCATTAAATCAGGAGTGTTAGGGACAAATAGTGTTTTATCTTATTTTCTATCATAAATTTCATAGTTGTCTTTAAATCATAGTATTGTTTAGGTTTGAAAAGACTTTTAAGATCATTGAGTCCAACCTAGCACTGCCAAGTCCACCACTAAACCATGTCCCTAAGTGCCACATCTACTCATCTTTTAAACCCCTCCAGGGATGGTGCCTCTACCACTTCCCTGAGCAGCCTGTTCCAAATGCTTGACAAACCTTTCGGTGAAGAAATGCTTCCTAATACCCGATCTAAACTTCCCCTGGTGCAGTTAGAGGCAATTTCCTCTTGTCCTATTGCCTGTTACTTGAGAGAAGAGACCCACACCCACCTCACTACAAACTCCTTTCAGGGAGTTGTAGGGTCTCTTCTCCAGGCTAAACAACCCCAGCCCCCTCAGCCGCTCCTCATAGGACTTGTGCTGTAGACCCTTCACCAGCTTCGTCTGGACACGCTCCAGCACCTCAATGTCTCTCTTGCCGTGAGGGGCCCAACACTGAACACAGCACTCAAGGTGCAGCCTCACCAGTGCCGAGTACGCGGGGACGATCACTTCACCAGTCCTGCTGGCCACACTATTTGTGATACAAGCCAGGATGCTGTTGGCCTGCTTGGCCCCCTGGGCTCACTGCCAGCTCCTGTTCATCTTGCCTAGTAGTTTTTCCTGTTATACAACATAATATCTTGAATTTAACTCAGTCATTCGGTTGAGTAATTTAAATACGTACATATTTGATTTCTGGAGTATATTTGAAATATGTGTCTGAATAAAATAGAAATTATACATTTACTATCTGTGTGGTAGCATTGCTCTCAGTGTACAGTTATATTTATTGTCTTCATGTTAGATAGACATGCTCAAAAAGTATATTTACTTCTGTCTCATATTCTGTCTCATAGCTGATTTAAGTTGCAGAAAGAGGAATATTAATTTTTTGACAGGTTTAAGCCTTCTTAGTATGCAGCTTCAGTGATATAGAAATAGAAGGCTTTAACTATAAGGGAATGGCTTTGTTGTATATACAGCACCCAATGTTGGAAGGTTCCAAGGTTATTTGACTTCATTTTTGTTGGACATCATTATACTTCTTGTGTGTGTTGCCTAATTTATATTTTCTAGAATAGAAGTGTATCTCTTGTATGTTCTTACTCATTTGAAATCTTTCAGAGTTTCTGGCTAATGAAGATACCTAGGTTTATAGACTAAAAGATACAAAAAATATTTCTGTATGACTTATTCTTTGAACAAGTTCAAGAAGGAGGGAAAAAGAATCTCTCAATTTTTTTATTGTTATATGTTAATTACATCATAGTGGCTTTTCCCAAAGCGCTGTCTCCCCTGCAATTATTTGTCTAAACATACGCACTAATTATGTAGATGTATATATTAAATGCATGCTATACATACAATGTTTTATATGTTACATCTATGATTAAACCTATATAATGTGTATATGTATACAGACTGCATGCTCTGTAAGAAAATGTGCTCTGAAAGGTGTAAAACGTGCATCTTATTTTGATAAATACAGAAATACTTCTGATTGAATCCAATATCTTCAAAAAGAATAATCTTGTTGCTTACAATGTACTAAAAGCTTGATCCAGTGGAACCGTTTTCACAAGTGGTATCTGGTCTTCGAAAGAAAGTTTGTATGTCATGTGGAGAGATTAAAATACTGATCTTCCATGAAGATAGGATGTTTGCTTTAAGATTGTATTTTTAGTAATAGTAAGACTGTGCACTTACTGTTATTAAAACTTCTTACCTATATTATAACCACTGTGGTCTTAAAGTCTGGATAAAAATAGGAAGAAAAAAAGTTTTGCAAAACCATACAGTTTATTGTTAATGATCTCATTTATTGCAGGAGTGCTTACAGATTGTCTAAGAATGGGATCACATTTTACTAGACATAAAGTGGCAGAACATCCCTGCCCAAGCTAGTTTGCAGACTAATGGACAAGACAGATAAATATCAGGGAAGGGAGATTGCTGTACAAATAAAGTAAATAATGTGACAACATCAAGTACAGTTATTTTCCCATTTCATTGTTTTGCTGAAGCAAAGAAGGCAGCAGTACATCGTTGTAAGTTTCATATGTATAAAATACTGCAGCAACTACTGTTTTAAGTTGAATTGTATTTTTTTTTGGTTTTGGGAGGGTTTTTTTGCATTTTAATAACCCTTTTGTATTTTCCCTTTCACTGATGTGTGTCTTGCAAGTGCCTGACTTCAGAGGAAAACAAGTCTAAAGTTGGGCATTAGTCTTCCTGGGCAGCAGCAACTAATGAGAGAAGTAATCACATAGAAGAATACATTAGGTTTTGTGGATTCAGGATATAAGTATTTAATAATATGAGAACAAAATGGTGAATGACGCTTATGAACCAGTGAGTTTATGAGGCTGCATGTATTTCAGTGTCCCAGAACTACAGCTGCTTTTTAGGAGAGATGTATGTATGGAGTCTTAGTAAGCATAGCAATCTTATTTCATAAACATTACTATAACATTATGGTTTATAGTAATGTTTTCTATTTGGATATTTAACTACAGTGCTGTAATAATCTTTCTCAGATACAAAGTCTGTGAAACAGGAATTGAAAATACTTTGTGGAAACGTAACTCGGAATTATTCCGTAACTCGGAAACACAGCTTAATAGTTTTTGTATTAGTAATCTGTCTATTCTTAGTTTCTTAGCCTTCAGGCAGAGAAGCAATCAGTATGGTCTTCTGAACTGCGGCTGTAAGCATGATCTCTTTAAGAACCTTGCAAAACTCAAAAGTTAGGAAAATCTTGGATTTACTTGCAATCTGTCAGAAGTTGTTGCATTGCCTTTGTGCAGTGTTTTTGATACAATGCTATTTCTTGTGACTTGTGCCCTGATTTTGTTTGCTACCACAAGGAGTCTTTTGTTTCAAACAAAACCTTGCGGTTAATTTTCTGCTAGGTCTTTTCATGAAATAGGAAGGTCATGGTTTATAGCATATGTATTGTCACTGCAAAGGACTGTACAAACTGTTCTATGGACCAGGATGTTTCTGTGATTAATGCTTGCTATGTGCTTTTTAAAGTAGTATTTTCCTTTTTACAGTTTCATACCCTGTGTGTTATTTAGACACTTCTGCAAGATATGAATCACATTTGTGAGGATGGATTACAAAGTTACCATAATGTATACATCCATAATTAACATGAAATCAAGATCAAGTATAAAGACACATTGAAATACTTTGAAGTATGTTTTTTACAGCTGGTGCTAACATCAATTTAATAGGAAAATGGTATGATATTTAAGTGAGACTTCAGTTTATTGCATTCTCATCTACAATAATCAGTAGCAAGTACCGATGCAGATTTTTGTTTATCACTTACCCACATAGTTCTTTGTATCTTAAATATTTTAATATGTGGGCATGATACAGTTTTTTGACATTTTACAATTTGTCCTTTGTTTGCATGCAGCAAGGAGTTATGGGCGAAGACGAGGTAATTCACTTCTGTTTGTTACAGTAAAATAATTCTGATTGAGCTGTTACTGATCATTATTAATTAATCCAGATTGTTGATTATAAACACTCATCTGCATGTTGTCTTAGTTTGGGGAAGGTGGAGGGTGTGAGGGAAGGTGGGGTGCAGTCTGGATTGTGATGATCATTCATCTCTTTTTAGAGTTTGAATTACAAATCTTTTAATCAGTTGAAGCACTGTAGTTCTAATCATAATTTAGTTCATGCTAATGGCTACTGCTTGCAGTCATTGCCCCCTTTAAAAGCATACAGTTTGGTCGTTGTTATTCTAACTCATCTTTTGCTTCTGTATACATGATAGTGTACAGAGTGAAAACTAAAAGCCTTTCATAAACTTAGCAAGAAATCTAGTAGACAACTCTTGGAAACAGTAAACAGATTTTCATAGTATAAGTCAATATATACTCACTGACCGTGGAAAAGCTATAGTGATTTAACTATACGAGCATGTGATCTGCAGTTGTTACAAAGACCGTGTAAAGTGTGCAGCAAGAACACAAGATCTTTGATAGCTTCCAGTACTCACAGCATACACATAACTTCATGTGTCTCTTGATCTCTGCATTGGCTCATAATGGATTGCTTAGTAGCCCGAATGTGGAGAGAAGTGATGATCTAGACCATGGTCAATGCATGTTAACAGTATGATTGTATTTTGACCATTCCTGGCAGATTTTGCTTAATTCTTTTCACTGTCATAAAACAAAAAGAAACAAGCGTTTAAAAGGGCTTACTCTTTAATTCACAGTCATCAGGAGATATGTGAAAGCCTAGCAAATTACCTTTTTGCTCTTTTCATCTGAGAGAGATTTAAAAGTGGAGGGAGAAGAAAGTATTAGGAGTCATATAGAGCATGTTACTCTAAATGTGTTAATCCATTGTCCTCTGTCATCTTAGCTCTCTGAGGAGCTACAGTGCTTTTGGCAAACCTTTACCCACCTTAAAGTAAAACTGATCAAAACATGTTCTGATGGTTTCATTTGTACTGGGAAGAGAGCCTTAGACTCCTGTTCATAGATTTTAACATTGGGCTGTGGGTAAAAATAAATTATTCTAAGGATTATTCTTTGATTATTCCCCACCCCAGCCCCCCCATGTACTTGTATATGCTGTAAGTCAGAAATGGAATTACCTAAGAAGTACTTTTAGAGAAACACAAAAATGTAATCTTCAGGGTCCAAAGTGATACCTTCCTTAAGTACAAATTTTGTATTGTTTCTTTAAAAACAAACAAAAAACTGCCAAAACCAAACCAAAAAACCACAAAACCAACAACAATAAAAAACCCCACTGAAAAAAACACCCCCATGTTAAGTGCTTTTGTGGCAATATTCTCATGCCAACAAGTTTATTAAACTTGGTGTATTTTTAAATCGCCTAAGTTTCTTTTTTCCTGCAGTAGAGACACTTGCAGAGGTAAAGAGCAAATCTATGTCCTTTTTATAAGGATAACCCAGCTCAATTATGGTTGTTTTATATTTAAGATGTTAAGAATAACTCTCACATATTAGTGAAAATTCTTAAAATTTCCGCTTTTGCAGTTTCTTGTGAGTTTCTCCAATTTGAGCCTTATTTCTTCCTTTAGCCACTTTTTCCTTTCCCTATCACTATAATAGCTCCATCTTCTCTATTGTTCACATCAGTAATTCAGAAATCCAGTTAGACCCTCCTTTCTTGATTGTGTAACCGCTTCTTTGTATATGTCTTTTAGATCCAATTATTCTTACTGGTCTTCATAACTGAAACTTGTATCCACATCACTCAGCTGCTGCAGTCTTCATAGCATGGTCTTGCTCCTCTTATGTCTAAATAAGTGATTTACAAGAAGAATCTGCCTGGCTGCTTCTTCCAGCTGTGTTAACTTTCTCTTTCTTCCTCATTTCTTCACTTTTCCGCCCCATTGAAGCAACTTGCTTCCACTTCTAAAGGCACTGTACTGATCTGTGACCTAGCTGCTGAATGCATCCTTAGGCTAGCAAGCAAGGATGCCACCGCTTGCTCCTCACTAGTCATATTCTCAAACACACATCACCATTCCCAGTGGAAAGGAGGAGCCTGCAGCAGCTTTCTGCATCTGCTGTTCTCCTCTCCTTCGAATGCCTGCTTAAGACATAATGTGGAATGCCACCTTAGAGATGTTGTAGTTACTGTCTTCTGTCTTTGTTTCTTAGCACAGTCCTTTGGTCTTCCTTTTATTTTATGGTCCTTGTGACATTTTACTGTGTTGTCTATCATCTTGTGTTTTCAGTATTTTTGATATACTGTATTTTTATTATGGATTTAGATACCAAATCAGGGTCATTGGGCATTACCACAACCCAGGTCATCATGTTTGCTGTCTGTTCTCCAGCCTTGTCTTTAAGCACTCGATTCTCAGGTGGTCTCTGGAAGTGAATGGCTCTCGCACGCTCTCACCCTTGGCTGCTCCGCACAATGTCTGCAGGTGTTCCCATGGGGCATTCTGGTAGTATTCCCTGAGAGGGGATAAAAGGTACAGACTGCAGTATGGCTTACGGCTAAGGTACTGCAGACTCAGCTGTCAGGGACCTACCACTCCTATGGATGCATTTGCAGTGGGTCAGTCTGGAAGAAGATGGCTATTTGAGATGGAAAATTAACTTGCTAACGTGCTAGTTGTTTTTTGGTTCTGTTTGCTTGCTTGTTTCTGGAAAGTAGTTGAATTAATTAGTAATTATTTAAAAAATGAGTGAGAGAAACAGGGAAAGTAGCACTTCAGAAAAATGGTGATGTGGGGTATTTATTTTGCTTCACAAAAGTGTTTTTTGGGGGGCTTTTTGCAGTTGAAGGAGTGACTTCTGAATTTGAAATTATTATTGATCTTTATGTTGCTAATCTGAAGCAGGGAAAGTTTGGATACACTAAGATGCATATGCTGGCCTTTGGAGTCTTTTTGTTTTAGAGTTCTCTAAAATTTGTATATATGAAATGCGGGGGGGGGAATAAGTGGGGCAGAATTACCACATTTTCACTCCCCCGTGCCATTTATACATCTGTTTTGATCAGTTTGCATTTGCAAAGCTATCCTGTGAACTTCTCAGATTTTACACTTGCTTTTCAGAGAAAGTGTAACCTTACTTCAGATTGCTACATGTTAGGAACAACCACAAGGCTTCCCTCCAAAACTGTGGTAAATTTGAGAGTGAGAAGGATAAATCAGCACTGTGACTCATTTTTCAACTGTTACATTTTGCAGTTTTATTAAATTCTCTTTTGCTTTCTTAGAAGTTAAATCTGTCCTTATGTTATTAACATCAAATACTTTTAAAAGAGAAGATATACCTGTTTGAAACTTCTGTGTACATGTTTTTTCTGTTTCCCTCCGTTCAATTAAAGTGTAAGATTTTTAGACCTGCAGTAGTCATTCAGGTGATGGAAGTTATCAATTTAACTTGAAGCTAAACCAAAGGCAGACTAATGAAACTCACTTAAGCAGCCCTTAATATGATCTCTTCATAAATGACTGTTTATTTAAAAACAAATTACTACTTTCCTACTAGATGCAGCAGAGTAACGACAATATAATGTAGTATGAACAATTATGCTTATAGTGATGTCAGCTTGCAATCTTGAGTTTCCTTTTTGAAGTTTAATACATTTTTCCTTTTCTTAATTTTTCTTTAAACTAATGTGTACTTTTCTAATATCTTGGTATTTTCAGTTTTACTTTCCAGACTGCTATTCCCCAATTCCCTAAAATAACATACCATGTACTACCACAAAATTATTTTAATGTATGTTATTATCTTTTCTTTTTAAGGCCGTTCTTCCCTCTTCCCAATAGATGACGGCTTGCTGGACGATGGTCATAGTGATCAAGTTGGAGTCTTGAATTCACCTACCTGCTATTCAGCTCATCAGAATGGAGAACGAATTGAGCGTTTTTCTCGGAAAGTGTTTGTTGGAGGTCTTCCGCCAGATATTGATGAAGGTGAGCCTACCTGAAAACTAAGCAAACTAAGTTTGGAGGGGGAGAGAGGGAGATTTTGAAAAACGTAAATGAAGTAGTAGAAATAATCCACCCAGCAGAATAATGTTGTGTGGTGTAAAGGGCTACAACTGAATATATTTTTATGAGAGTTGATGGATATGTTGAGCTTAATATCATTTAATGTCATTCATCTCTTTGTTTTGAGATGGTTCAGTTGTCTCCGATTCCGCACTTGTGGATTATAGAGTTGCATGGGATGCCTGGGATTTGTGTGCCTGCTTACCTTGCGTATTACTTTCAAACACATCTTAGCCCCTCATAGTGTCCTCTATCTGTGCCTGCTTTATTCTCTACCCATAGAAAACACCTATTAGTAATTGAATTTCAAACTCTATTTTACTATTACCTGAAGATCTCAGAAGTGGTTTAGAAAGCTTAAATAATATTCCTGTTCATAAATGGAGAAACTTAGGCAGAGGAAGGTCAAGTGGCAGAGCACTCTGTGATGCATTGGACATAGAATGTACCACAAAAGCTCAGATTGTTATGTGGTGCAATTGGAATTGCATTGTACAATAGTGCTGAAGTAATCGTGCTGTTTAGTATTAGGTTTTTCCTGTGCACATAAATGTTAGCTGCATGCTAGCTTTGTAATATACGCAGAAGTCCCTTTACAAGGCTCATTGTAATCTCAGAGTAACTTGCAAACCAAATAAGCTGACAGGTTAATTAACTTCCAGACATTGAAGGACCATATTTTGGTTTCATCTTGATTGTGATGCTCTCCTGCAATGTACTAAGGGATTAATTTTAATATACTTCAGATTTTTTTGATGCATTTTAGCTTCTAATTCAAGTGTGCACTGCTACCTTTAATACAAGTGCTAAACAAACACACATGGAAATATATTTTCTTTCTTTCCTGCCTGTTTATATGCTATGGCAGGATGCAACTGAAAGAAATGGAGCATGTTTGTGTTTGAAAAGTTACTGTTTTTTGTAGAGTTTAAGGTGGTTTAATTTTTCCCTCATAGTCAAGTACTTACAGCCAGTGACAGGAAGGAGTGGCTGGGGTCGAAAGACATCACAAAGTTGTGCAAGGGACATCGTAGATCTTGCAACAGGACTATTCACAGTTATGTTAGAAGCACCTCTGAATAGGCAGTTCTAAGTTTCTGTGCCTGATCTGTGCATGGTATCTGCTGGAAATTGCTAGCATGCTAATTGTGGTGGTACTTGTTACAGGAGTATCTACCTACAAAGCCTGGAACTGTACATCAACAGTAAATTGTTTCAATTGCATTCAAACCAGATCCTGAATTTAAGGAAGTACCACACCGGTTTTCACCACTGCCTTTAGTTGCCCATGTGCTTCTGAAATGCTTCTGTTATTAAGCAATAAAAAACAAACATAAGCTTAAAATCACCAGAAATATATTGCATCAATGTTAACTCTTTGGAAGATATGCCTGTTTAAGTTTTGTTCATAAAAGTTGGAAATTTTGTTCCTTTTTTTCGCATGAAATGTCAGCCTTTGCCAAAAACAAAGATTTTTAATACTACTTTTTCATTATGTCATTTATTTTAATTGCAATTATTATACCTGTTTTTAGATGAAATTACTGCTAGCTTCAGACGATTTGGGCCTTTGGTAGTAGACTGGCCTCACAAAGCAGAAAGCAAGTCCTATTTTCCACCAAAAGGTAAGAGAGTTGGAAGGTTTTCACCTGTTACTGAATGCAAACCTTACTCTGGGAAATGGTCGTCTTTTCCCAATGGGTATAATTTACAGTCCCCATGAACAGTTAATTCTGCAGTCTCAATGCAGGTTCAGACAGGGTTCCTGTACTTACTAAGTCTAAAACCTGAGAGTGTTGTTCTATAGTGTTGTGCCTGGTTCAGTGTTGGACTCCTGCAGGATCTTCCATATTTACCATAAATCAATTCAACATTATATTACTGTATGTGTCATTAATCCTGAATTCTGTATTTACATTTCTGTACAGTTTCCAAAACTGAAATTTGGTCAAATTTTTAAGACTAAATCTTGGACAAAAATTTTTGTAGGAAATTACAGGCAGGACTCAGAAGGGTGAGTATCTGATCAAGATAATCAATGTTATATGTTTATTTTGGTTTTAGGATGTGAACTTCCTATTGAAGCACTAATTACCTTTTGATAAATGATTCAATGTTGATTTTTAACTATTTCTAGTGTTGCTGTTAGACTACGTTTCTTTAATATCACTTACAAAGTGTTGGACATGCCATTCTGTAGATTAAGTAATTAAATTATGTAGCATATCTTTGTACATGCACAACCATGTATTCGGACATGTAAAATAAATGCAAAAATCTGATCCAGATGTGAAAGCAATGCAGAGATTCTTAATTTTGTAGAGAATGCAACAATTCATTCCTCCCCTGGAAGTGACAAAAGTAGGCATAGCACCTTTATAAACTGGTTCTTCATGCATTTATTTATCTGACTATTTATGCTGGGGAAAAGACAGTAGTATTATCCCAGATGGTCCTCTTAAAGAGTGGGAAAAGGAATTGAAAGTATTCAAACAGTATTTATGAACACTACATGGAAATTCCAAGACAAACAAAGAGACTGCAGCTTTTTTGATTGTTAGCCTGATACACAAAGCTCTACTGTCAAGTTAAATTTGATGATCCTAAGGTGTGCATCTCTTCGTAAACTACTAAGAGAAATTCTTCAGGAACTCTTTGAGGAAGATGCATCTTTCAGAGTCTGTGATGGATATATAGAAGAGGGAAGATGTTATACATTCTTACCTGAAAGGAATGGATTCTGGCATTCATTTCCAAGGAGGTAGTCCTGTCTCAGCATCTGAACATCTTAAGGATAAATTTCCAGACTTCCTCATTTATTAAAGCTTTTTGATGTAGTAGCAATATTTATATTTAACACAGTAAAAAAAAAGTCTGTATTGTAAGCAGAGAATACAGATAGAAGAACTTCAGTCTATTGATCAAATTAATTCAGGAAACACTTGCGAACTAAGTGTTAAGATGATTTCCCATGATTAACTGATCCTTATTTGAAATTTAATAGCACTCACTGTTCTTCAATTTTAAAACTTTATTCTAATTTTCAGTTTAGTACATTATTCAATATTGTTTTGTAGTGTAGCCTAACACATTTAACATAAAGTGTAGGTTTCTCTTTGTAGATACTCTGGAAATATAGCTTACTATTAATGGCTAAATATTAATGTGTTTATATCTGGGTTTTTTAGTGCAATAAGTGGCCTGTGATTATTTCATAGAAGAATGATGTAAAAATTTGTCTGTCCTAAGTATTACTCACATGTGCAGGCAAGAACCATGTATACATATATTTAATAAGATGTCTGAAACTGCTGAAGATAGGCTAAGTACTAAGAAAGCTTTGAGATTTATCAGTAATTAGCAATTGAGAAATATATACTATATTAGCCAAAGGAGTTCTTTTTTATTTTACTTTTAATCTCCAGTTTCTAATTTGTTACTCTGCGTGGAGTCAATTCAGGCATATATTTTTTTGTTCAGTTTCATTAGAGGTTTGACACAGTATTACTTTCCAAAGACATCTCAGTCTTCTCTGTGGTGAAGAGATACAGCCTGGTTTGGTTTGGTTTTGGTTTTTTTTTCCACTCTTACTCGGTTTTCCAGGCTGTGGTTCCTCCCAGGCTCTCTGCCCACAGAAAGTCCAGAGGGAAGACCAGGTTCGTAATAACTGTTTCCTTGCTTGAAGAACTGCAAAAAGTGTCCTGATCAATCAAGGCTGGCTGCCTCCTGAGAAACACCAACTGCTTGTTCTTAACTAATTACATTTTGTATTGGTTCACCATAAAATCTGGCCTGAAGAAAACAGAAATTTTTAAAACTTTGCACTAATCTTATAAGGAAACTCTGTTCTGAAGCAGTAAAAACAATATTCTGTTGAGATCAAAGTACAAAGTCTGTAAGTGATCTGCCAACTGTAATGGCGAATTCCTTCCTTTCTGACTTGCCTCTGTTTATCGTAACTCCTGTTACTATATAGTTGGCAAATACACATATTCATGAAACAACACACATGTCCAAAGCAACTGACTCCTCCTTGTGCTAGTGAAGCTCTCAAAGAAATAGTGCTGTGAGGATATGCCAATCAAAAGAAGGTCTTCCAAATATGCGCACTTGTTTGTGTGCTCTGTACTGTTCATAGTCCGTATCAAACAGAGGGTAATCTGATTTAGACAGGACAGTATCCCCAGCCTTTTCTAATTGTCTGCATGTTTCTATTGCCTTCTATCACAGCAGTTGTGCAGTAGCTTCATTTATGCAAGGTTCTTAACTGCTAATTTAGAACTGACAAAAAATTAGGTTGAAAATGTTCTGTTTCTAGTTTAAGAAGCAAAAGCCCAGGTCTATCCAAGTTCCGTTTACCATGTTACCAGCTTATTCCATCACGCTGGGTAGGATTGAACTCTGGATTCAGGCAAGTAACTGTAGGTGTCTTCATGTGTGATTAGTGTCTAAGCTTCCTTTAATCAATGGGAATCTGGCCAATACAGTCAGTGGAGTATAGAGGGCTATTCAGGTCACTGTAACATAAGCACATTGAGCTTGATTCATTTACACAAACCAAGGATATCTAAAAGATTTACAAAGGTCTGGCAAATGTGGCGTGGCACCTGTTGAAGGTCTACACCATTCTGGATCACCAGCTGAAGGTTAGACAAAGTACTACAGAGGGTAAATGGTGCCAGACACCTCCGTCTCCCACTCGGTCAGCTGAGCAACTGTACAGACAGCACTGACTACGTTAACTGCCTCTCTGTACTACAGCAGGAGCTTAAACAGAGTCGCCGCAGAAATACGGAAATAGATGTTTGGATCTTGAAGTGAATCCTGCTCACCCCAATTCAAAAGTGCCTCAGCTAATCGCTGCATTACAATTTTATCAGCCTGCAAATTTTTTCACTTTAAGTGTATTTTGGAGTTAATTCTACATCAAAGATGACTAAACTGAACAAGTGAAAATTTATGTTTTAAAGATTAAATTTAGTTAATGTGGTGATGAGATCTCTTTAAAGAGGAATAGATTAAATGTTGTGCGTCCTTCCAAAATGTGAATTACTTCCATCATCAAATGTAGATCCATTGCATTAACCTGCAGTTCACGCGGATTCTTTCTGATTTAAGCTAAAGCACAACATTCTGTGGGCATGAATTGCACCGCACTGAGGCTGTTTAGTCTCCTCTGGGGAGCAGAGAAGCCAGCCCCAAAACAAAGTACAGCTGTACTGAGTGGCATGGACAGTGCCATGCTGGCTTGCACTGGTTTTCTTGACTCCTTCTCTAAGCAACTAGCAATAGGAGTTAACTGGAGTTTGATAGAACTTGCAGCCGCTCTCTGATCTCTACACAGAGTATGCACAGCAGAAGAACCGTCGTTTCTCATTTTGGTAAACTTCCATATTACTGTGAAATAAATTATACCTTGCTCAGAAATCATGTTAGCTACCAAAGGGAATCTAGCCTAGAATGCTTTGCTTTTGATTTTTTCTTTATGTAGTAAGTACAAAAAAATAAAAACACTAATTCTGTATATAATTTGGGGGAGGAGGGTTGCTGTTGGCTTTGGTTTGATTTTTGTTTTTGTTTTTTTTTTAATTCTTACAAAGGCTTAATTTGATAATACAGCTAGGACTCTTCAAACTTATCTGGTGAGCTTTCTGGTTCTAGTGCTGACTCAAAACATTAAAAAGAAAAACATATTTAACTTCCTGGTCTTCTTTGGTTAAGAGAGATGTCAACTCAGAGTAAGGACAATTATAACCACTACAGTATCTTTAGATATCAGAGAATGTAATTCTAAAACCAATTATCATCTCCAGAAAGATTTATTATTTGGGGTAATTTTCTGAGGACAGGTATTACCGAAGTTACCCACACTAGTTCCCTTTGAAAATAGGAAGTATTAGTAATAGTTCCAGTGTTATGCAGAAGAATTTAGTCAAGTGATTAACACTAACAGGGGTTACCTAAACTTTATTTCCCACAGGAGACACAAATTCTGACAGGGTGCACATGAACAAGAAATTTTTATTAAGACTGTGTTTCACCTAATACTTTTCGCCTTGTGAAATATGTACAAAAAATACAAGCTTTGTCTCTTGGCAAGTAACACCTGATCATGACCTGCTACTGTTAGTGTACATATGACCCAAAGGTATGAAGCAGCTTCCTTCAAAGAAAACTATTAGAGTAGCTTTGCTTTTCCATTGTAAACAGACTTGGTGCTATTGGGTGTGAAGCTGTTAAATAACTGATGGGTACACCAAAAAACCCAAGAAACTAGGGGGTTAAGCTGTTTTATACTGCAGTAAAACACCTCCTACACTTCACTCTACCTCCCTACCATGTTTCACTGTGACATATACTTTCTGTCACACATGGTTATAGTTCAGTACTACTCCGAAAGGACTAGTTAGGCACTTGATCTTTTTCATCATACTTACGCATGTGACTTACCACCACCATACTAGCTTTGCAGACATTAAGCATCCACAGTAGTTTGTTATGGATGTTGAGGTGAAAAATAATCAAATAAAAGCATATATTGAGAAAACGGGAAAGAATAAGGTTTGTGGCATATAGTTGTTTGCATGTGGTAGCAGTAGTAAGAAGAGCCCCTATTTATGATGTCTAAATGAAATACCTAAGAGCGTAATTTCTCTCTGTGCAAGCACTTTCTGGCTAATGAATATAGTTGCCTGTGTAACTGGTGTTCTTTGGAGAAGTCTATGGCTAATGTGTAATTGATTTGTGCCAGGAAATGGACCCTGGTCCAGGGCAAGTCTTAGCATTCTTTGGAAGGGATTTGCTATGTCTGTATATGGCTATAAAATGGGAGACCTGAGCAAATTATCTTCTCTAGCCAAGTTTCTTTTCCAGAACTGGTTATTTTCCTCCAGGCTAGACTTTGGGAGCATACTAAAATGCCTTGTAAATCACTGAAGGGCTAGAGCTGGGGAGCAAAACTACAGCCAGACCAGTTTGTTAGCACAGGCTGTACCCTAACTTTCTCTGTGCCTTCAGAAGGGGAGTAGTACAGCTAAGCTCATGACACAAGCCTGTCTGATGCTTAAAATAACGTGGGATGAACCCAGACACGAGTACACGTTTTACAGGTAATGTTGAGAAAGCAGTATTAACATGTAGTTTTGGTATTGCTTTCTTGACTTTTATTTCAGGTGTGGTTGGATATAGCATTCCTGATTGTTCCCTTATCAAGTTCTTGTATTTGAATTTTCTGACTTTTTACAAGCTTCCACAGTTAAGCATATTAATAGCTGCAGACTTACAGGTGGTAGATCATTTAGAGACACTGACTGTATTTATCTATCCGGAGTTATTTGGCAGTACTCTTGATTTGCTTTAGGATAAAAACTGATGGAAAATCAGCATCTGGCAAATTATTCTATGTGCTGCTTCTGGCTGTGAGTCTTACTTTGTATGGCTGATCCCTTAGTTGGTATCATGTGCATTTAGCCCTCCTCTTGGTTGATGAAGTTTTTGCGCTCCCATCATTCCTGTACTGAGCTCTCCATTCAAACAGGAATGTGTGTGCCTGGCTTCCACACAAGTAAGAAGAGTTACACAGGTCTGGTGGCGCTTACCAATGCCAGTCTGCATGTGCCCTGGTTCAGTGAGTGAGTTTTGTATGGGTAATATGTGGATTTTAAATTCAAAGATAAATACTGAAAGGTAGCCCCATTGAAACAGATTTTAAATCTAAATAATTATTAATTAGGCATAAGTTAAACAGGTTGTCATGAAAAAATATTGTTCAGCAATGCAAAACAGTGCTTCAGCCAAAGACCCAAGATTCCCTATGGCATATTTGTTAAGAAACTAAATAAGATTTATATAAAAAATACAGAATACATAAAACTTTGTCATGTGTCCCTTGTAGGTAGCTGCAATAGGACTGTGGTATGAGGGTAAGAAATGAGATACAAGTTACTAGAAAGACCAGTATAGGCCTTACAGCTCTTTCTTTAAAGCCTACTTTTGTTTCCATATATCTCAAATCAGTCTTGCATTTGTTTCTCTAATATCTTGTTCTTAACAACTTGGTTCTTTAATACTCTTCAAGATGCATTCTACCATCTTTGCCTTGATGACCTACACTGACTGTTTGCAATTAGAAATTGCCAGTGGTTAACTAGCTTCTCTCAGAAAAACAATATCATTTCCAAAAGACTTGGTAAAAGCAGCCACACTCCCTCTTGCCAAGCCCACTCTAGAGCAGCTGCTTCAGCATTTAGTTTTCCATCCAAGTAATAAAATATAACTTCATGTGAAAATTCCACACTTGGTAGTAATCTCAGAAAGAAATGTGGATTTATGGTCCTTTTAAAGTTCATTTTAGGGTACAATCCTAATTGTGCTAATTGTGTACCTGTAAATAACAGATTTTTTTTATATGTTATTATGCTGTAACTGTTAAGGTATTCTAACGTGAGGTTCTTTGCTTGTCTGACTGTTTTTACTGTAGCATTAAATAAGCATTTTAATTCCTATTTTTGTAGTGTTTGGGAGGTTTGCTGGGTCACTTACATAACAAAGTACTTTGATCTAATCTCTAGAATAGAGATTAGTCATTTGTGCCAAGTCGGATTTTCATTGTATAATGTTCGTTGCTGCCAATGAATTATGCTCAGCCTAGACTTCCAGTACATGGTAGAGCAGACATGTTTGCTTTTCTTTGGTTATTAGTCTCTTTTGACAATTATTTTAAGGATAGAAGTATTTGTCTGGAGTTCTGTTGATCATGGCAAGGTAGTAGATAGTTAGAGAAGATGACTAATAACAAAGAATTGGCTTGACTGACGTTTACTTTTGGAGTAAACACATTTGTATGGAAAAGTCACTGGCAAAGATGATTAAGCAAGAGAAGAGAAAAAAAATATCGGTTTGGTTTTTTTTTCCAGGTTATGCATTCCTCCTGTTCCAAGAAGAGAGTTCTGTTCAGGCCCTGATTGACGCCTGCATTGAAGAAGATGGAAAGCTCTATCTATGTGTTTCCAGTCCTACTATCAAGGACAAGCCAGTAAGTAAACAGTAGATGGCCTGCAGGCTATAGCTGCCCTCTGTCTAAAGCTGCATTTGAAATGATGAGGATGAAAATAATCGAAAGCAAACTACCGTTGGCAGAGCTCAACATCTGGAACAGTTGGACGATTTTAAAATTGTAGTGGTTTGAATTAATAGGATTAAAACAGAGCACCTAGACACGCTAACTTAATGGGGTTATGACTGTTTGACAATTTATATAGGCCGATGAACATATATCCGTGATGTAGTGAAACATAACATAGCAAACTATTTTCTTTCCCAATTTAATAGGTTCAGATCCGTCCCTGGAATCTAAGTGATAGTGACTTTGTGATGGATGGTTCCCAGCCACTCGATCCTCGAAAAACAATTTTTGTTGGAGGAGTCCCTAGACCATTAAGAGCTGGTGAGTATAATCTGTGGCTATTTTTAAAAGTAGGAAATGATTGGAAATAATTTGAACCATGTATATTTTTAGATCATTATGTATGGATAGATATAGGTATGTACATATAAATATAGAAGACTGTCATGATAGTTACAAGAAACTGTAATGTAAACTTATGTCACAAAAGAGCTTGTTTTTAAAATAATGCTATTAAAACCTCTCTACCATGCTCCATGAGTATCTGGAGCTCTATTTGTACTTGCTTGTCATTGTGCATTAGCTACTCTTCTACTACTATCAGGTTGCAGTTACTTTTGCTAATACAGACCAGGAAAAAACACAGATGATGGAGTACTTGAAGGAGTAGGAATAGAGGAAAAAATGAAGAAATTAAAAGAGCTGACACAATTTGTATGGCACAACACTATATGAGATTGCAGAACTCTTTCTAGACTCTTGTCAGAGTGCATAAAGGAAAAATTAAATGTTTCTGTAGCTGTGGAATGGTTGATCTAGAACCTGGACAGTCTGCTTTGTGAGATTGTGAAAGGCTACTGTAGTCAATATTTTACGGTGGCCTTCTAGTTAGTAGGTTGAAGTGAATGTTGGAAGTAGAAGCGTAACATACAGTGGTTCAAATCCCATTTTCTGTTAGAATGACTCCTGGATTTATTAGTCATCTATAGTTTGTAATGAATTTTATTCTTACAGAAAGATGAGCTTTCAGATGGAAGATGTAGGAGAACCGAGAAGTGATAGTGCAAATTTGGGGTATAAAGAATCTTAAAATTTTCTATCTTGGACCTGCAATGCTCAAGCTTTTTTGTTCTTTTACTTTTAAGACTGTACTTTTGACTGTAGTACAAGCTCTGTAAATGAGCATAAACATAGTACGTTCCAACTGCAGATTAATTTTGCTTTAAATTTGGTGCACGTACTCCAGATTACTGTGCTGAGTGTTTGTGATAAATTTAACGGATGCATTCTTTCGCTTAGCTTTCAAATGCCCTGTATATGTGAAAATGAAACTTTCATGGCATTGTGAAATACGAATCCTGCCTTCCCAAAAGCAGTAAAACTTTAGGAGACTTTTCAAACAATTATTGAACAGCAATGACTGCTGACATCTTTATACCCTAATACATTAGTATTTTCCACCTAAATGAATTGCAAAACTGAATTCAGTATAAAATATTACTAGAGGCTTGCTAAAATATTTAGTCTGTAAAATTTGAGATGTTTGTTTCTGTCAACTTCAGTATCTATGGTAAGTGTAGCACTGTAGAGATCATCAGGCTCTGTGTGGCTGATGAAAAGATGCTAACTACATCTTTAAATTCAAGTAGGACATAGAGCATTAGGACAGCCAGAGAACATGTACCAAGGAATTTGTGGCATGTGGATCTATTTTATACAGCTTACATTCCATGCCTGCCCAGAAAGTCTTTTGCTGTAATCCCCTGAAGAAAACTGCCCTGGAATTTTAGTTCCAGGTTATCAAGGACTGCAAAGACTTATAGTCCCATTGTTCCTTGGATGTATGTACCCACAGTGTGTAAAATCTGTCTGCTGAGTATTTCATAGATCATCTAATATGGTTTTATGTTTCTTATTACTGTTACATTGGCTGTTGCAAAATAAATTATTATAATTACCTTTTCTAGTATTTTTAAATAGAAACATACTATATAAAGTTTATGCTGTGAGAACAGTTTAAATGAGCATTATTTTATTTCTTAATAGTGGAATTGGCTATGATCATGGACCGTCTCTATGGTGGAGTTTGTTACGCAGGAATTGATACTGACCCTGAGCTGAAATACCCAAAAGGTGCTGGACGTGTTGCTTTTTCCAATCAGCAGAGTTATATTGCTGCCATCAGTGCTCGGTTTGTTCAACTTCAGCATGGCGATATTGATAAACGAGTAAGTTACACAGAAATTTTTAAAAGATAAGTAAATATGACAGTGATGATCTATAAAGGAACTTATCAGGGTGGGGTAACACTGGATTTGATTGGCTTTCATGCCAGCTTCTACATTCTTATAGTATTCCTGTAACTCCACTAGTTCCAAGAGTTAAACTGTGAATGCCCCTGAATGAACAACATGCATTCCACAATGCAGCAGTTTGTTCCTTGGACATATGTTAGACCATATGTTCTTTCCATTCTGGAGTTCCTGATTTTGTTTTGTATGGGCAAAGGGCTTGAAAATCTTTTTCTCTCCCTTGTTCTAATGAAACCAAATATAGTGATAATTCCTCCATCATTCATAGGAAACTAGTATTTGTTGGTTTCAGATTAGCTCTATATTTGCAGCTGCCCTCAGTTTCAGCCATAATTGTCACTGAGCACTTCAGAAGATCAGTCAAGCTCAAAGCCTGAAATACAAAATGTCATATCCTTTCTTTTTGAGAGTCTTCTGAGTATTTGCCAATGTACTTTTCTAGTTGCTACAGATATTTATTGCTAGCTAAAGCAAAACTAACTTCTATTGAGAAGACTAGACAACTTCATTACTCCTAATTGGAAGTATAAGAGGAGCAAAGAAAACTGGCATCTAAATTATGTCAGTTTTAAGCGTCACTACTTTTGATGTCAGGAGTTTCAGAGGTAGTCACTGGTATTAATAGATGTTCTTTAAAAAAAAAAAAAAAAAAATCTTAGAGGAAGAAGGTTTGAGTAAGTAAAGTAGTTCAAGGTCCAGTCTCCTCTACGGATCAAAGACATGGGAAAAAGAAAGTAGTACAGTTAACAAAAGTCTGCTGTAGGGAGGTAGCAGGCGCTTCTCTCCTTTCAAATACAGAACAATACAGCTTTACATCTGTCTCTCAGATACCGGTTGCCCTAGTGAGCTGAAATCCCCAACCATGGTCCTGGATGAGTGAGTCTGAATGTGGGTAGTGAATTAGGCTTCACATTAAGATGTGATGGCTAGATTTTGCTGGTGGGATTGCTGTCCTTGGGACTTGCAGCTAGCTGACTTTGGCTACTAACTCTACCTTTTGGCTAATTATGTAACAGGAAAAATGACCTTGATGCTGTGACTGTGTGAGGGGAAATAAAACTATTTATCATCTTGCATTTGAGTACTTGGACAAAATGGGAGTAAGGACCAGAATGTAGAACTCCTTCTAAAGAAATGCTGAATGGGTCATTTAGCTTCAGAATCGGGTGTACTTAGTGTGTTTCAGGAACCTTCTATAGTGCATTTGGTTGTAAAGTGACCTGACTTTAAAATTAGAGGTGGACAGTTGAGCCCCATCCAGACTAGTTCTCCCTCAAAGGTGGCAGACATGGACTTGAATGCTGTAATCTAGGGGACACTTAGATCTTGGTTTTCCTCTTCCCGTGGGAGTGTCCTTTGCAGTAGAGAAGTACATGGTAGACTGGCAGTGCCATCTCATGAGAGAAAGGGAGGCATGAACCTGCCTTTTGAAGGCTGCACTTCCAAGTAGGTTGGTTTGTTGGTTTGGTTTCTTCAATGATAGGTCACCAGAGTTTTTAAGGGCTGAGCAGGCATCTGAAATGTCAGCACTTGCTCTTTGCAGAGAAAGGGATGTAACTTGTTAATGTGTGATCTAACACTGAAATACTTAAAGGAGGGGAAGGGCACTAAATGTCCAGTAAAAGAGTGGGCATGTGCTGCAGGCCTCTTGGAGCTCGGACAGGGAAAAAAAGTAAAACAGAAATCTACCCCAGATACTAGATTTCAGAAGCACAGCATTTGGGTTATAGGTGACTTAAGAAAAACAATAGTGAAATGATTTCTTTGATCACTATTAATAAAAAAAGGAAGAAATAAGTATAATTAGTATCTGTAGATAGCTGTTTGTGGGCTGGAGGGCTTAGGGGGAAGAGGGAAGGAAGTTGTAGGCTTTTTCTTTAAAAAATCTGTATTTTCACAGTTTCTTTTTTGATTGTTATAATTTGTGTTCTTTAGTCTTGCTTTTCTAATTCTTGAAAATTATTTTTTTGACTCATGTATTCTCTTTTAAGTCTGGAATTATGGGCATTTTTATTAGAATTCTTGTGTTTTCTTATTTTTAAAAATATTTGCTATTCCTGAGGTGTTTCACTTGCAAAATACAGCAATGCCCAATCTAAATATTTTAAGGAATTTGTCTTTCAACCCTGTGATGGGGAGGGTTTATGAACTTCTTTGTTTACTTCAGAGGGTTTTTAATCTTCATTTTTTTAAAATAATCTTCTCTAAATCGTATGGTCAGTCATTATTTACATAATTATATATCTATGTATTTATACAACCCAGTTATTTTCATTACTGAGGAGTAATAAAGAGCAGCCTCTTTTTAAGGAACACCTTAACTCTTTGCTTTTTATGAAAGTACAAAAAAAGCTATTTTCAGAAATAGTGTTTTGCTCCATGGCGTTCATACACTTATGCCTTTTCAGGCTCTGAAAATATTCTGAAATCAGTATTACTGCTGATTTATAGAAAGGCAAGCAATTTATATCAATCTGTAAACCACTGTTTTTTTAAATTAGGAAGATGGTCCTGCTTTGGATACTGCCTTCTTATGAGATGTATATGTATGCTGGTCAATAAAGTGATGTATTATATATTTCACTGAAATCTTAGAGGCAGGCTGTTCTACCCTTTACCTTAGCATAGCCTTTCTATACCAGTTATATCTAGTTTCTGTAGGTCTGTTGTCCTTTCACATTCTTTTCATAACCAGTTTTGTCTGTGTAAAAGTCTTTTCATTGCTAAACTTTGCAGTTCACCTGTTTATCCTTCAGAACTTTAGTTCAAAGTATTTATAGCATTTTTTTTTCACATACCTTTTCCTACCTTAATTGGAAATCTGAGTGTCACAGTCACTTAACATTGTCTGTGATCTTAACTTCTTCCTTACCTAAGTACTCTGCAGCTTCTCTCTAGTTCTTTTGATGTGTAGATATGTTTAGTTTTCTCTAACAGATGTTTTTCTTCAGTAAAGTGCTCCTCATCCTGTTTTATCATATATGAAAGCTCAGCTCCAAACATTTCCTTGAAACTCATTTGGAGTTTCAGCTCCAAACAATTCCTTAAAATGTTGTTAACTTCCATATGCCAGCAGTCTGCATTGACTTCATGGAATACTTCTATTCCCCAAAGTGTTTCTCTAATACACTTTAAATCATCTTTATATCCATCTTGGTGTATTAATGCACCAAAGCTTGAAATAATCTGCTGCTTCATGCTTTCAGTAATTTTGAACCACAAGCAGAGTTACTGCATAAGGTATCTGCTTATTGGAAAGTTTGAGTGTAACTCATGGTAAGGCAGGTTGTTGTAGTGAAATAAGTAGTAGAGCTTGCACTGAATATAGATTACTGGAAAAAGCATACTCTATTTTAAACATAGATGCATTTGACATGTCAAGGATGACCTCTGGTTCTGAAACTAAGAAAACGAAGACTGTTCTGCTATAAAATTTTTGGGTGGGTTCTTACTATTTCAAACATACTCTGAGTATAGAACATAAAGTTGATGTCTATATGTAGCATTTTTCTCAGGTAGTAGTATCTCAGAAAAAAATATGTTGCAGCAGTGAGTTTTACTATAAACTGGGATAACTCTTTTTTGCCAACAAAAGGCAGAAAATACCATCTTTAAAAGTGAGGAAAATGTGGAAGACAACAATACATTCCTTAATGATCGAGTCAACTCATTTTGTGTTTTATTATGAAGTTCTTCCTGTCTGATCGCAGCCTGAAACAGTTCAGTTATGCAAAGACATAATGCAAATTTACCACTGGCCTCCTGCCACTTTTCCACTCTGGCAGTCGGATGAGTTTGGGAGAAAGAAGCTGCATAAGACAGGTGTTTCTAACAGTCTGTAGGCTTGCAGAATGGTCTTTTAACAACATTTTCAGAAATATATTGAATACAAATTTCTGTACAGCTCAAAGCCACAAAAAGGGAAAGTACTAGATGACCAAAATCTGTAGCTCCCAATATGACCATATTTTAGAAATAGGGAGTGAATTTACAGGGAACGGGAGTGCTAAAAGAACTGTATTCCAGCCTGCAGAAAGTACTTTCAGTTTGCATGCAAATGGAGTACATGCAGAGATTTATACTTGTTTTTTAAAAAAGGTTTATATATAAATGGTTGCATTCTTGTATGTTCAATTATTTTTTGCTCACCAGTATAGAATTGGATGTCATGTTGGGGTACATTCGGGAGCTAATGAGATTAGTTGGGAGACCTTTGGGCTCATTCGCTTGTTTTCTACACGTACTTCCGTATTATCATTTGCCAAGAATATGCTTCCAGAATAAATTAAGGGGAGGTTCTGATGTAGGTATTTATTACATATATAGTGTACTTCTAAAGATCTGCCTTGAAGTGTTCTGCTTACTGTATGGATAGGTCTGTAGCCGTTAAAAGATAAACAGTAATAAGCGATTAGTTAGATAAAGGTGTGAATGGGTCTGATTTCAGACTTCTGGTTTGTTTTTTGGTTTGTTTTGTTGGGGTTTTTTGGGGTGTGGGGTTTGTTTTGTCATTGTTTGGTGTTTTTTTTAACTAGAAAATCCTGAATGCCCTGTATGAACTTTAAGTAGGAATAGGTATTAACTAAAATTGTTTCTGTTTTACTCCAACAGGTGGAGGTAAAGCCATATGTGTTGGATGACCAGATGTGTGACGAATGCCAGGGTGCACGATGCGGTGGAAAGTTTGCTCCTTTCTTTTGTGCCAATGTCACTTGCCTGCAGTATTACTGTGAGTTTTGTTGGGCAAATATCCACTCTCGTGCAGGACGTGAATTCCATAAGCCATTGGTAAAGGAGGGGGCTGACCGCCCACGTCAGATCCACTTCCGCTGGAATTAAACATGGTGAACCAGCATCTACATAAGGAAAGAAGGGTGCATGTGGCTTACTGTGTTTGAAGATACTGACATGCAGAAGAAATAAGTGCATTCTTCTGCTTTTCACCCCAGCTATCAATACATGCATCTTTATCAGCAGCCAAAACACTACAAGCCTCTTGTTTTTCACCAAAACCCTACATCTCAGGCTTACTAATTTTTGTGATATTTTCATGTTAAAATAAAATGTTTTTTTGTATTTTCTCCAAGTTATTTTTATATGTAAAGTTAAAACTAGATATGAGAATGTTTTTTGCGTAGGGGCACACAGTCTGCTGCTATATTTAGTGGGTGAAGCGTGCACTTATTTCTAAACATGGGTTTTTAAATTCAAGATCTGCCCCAGTAATTTACCAAAGGTAGCAAAATAGTGAAGATGGAATATGTCTGCTACAAAAAGCTTATTTTTATTGTTGTTGCTATTTTCAGTGTATACATAAACTAAAAATTAGGGTTGATTTTTTGCTCTCCATTTTGACTTGCAAGAAATAATACCTCAAGATAATCTGATTTATTAGCTATTTTTAAACATTTTTAATCACAAGCTGTATTAGCTTTGCTGCTATATAGGTGTTATGTGTAATGCCACCTATTAATACGGGATTGAAACGTTTAAGACACACTGCATTACAGATTAAATGCAGGCAGCACAATATGGCCTAAACTGCCATAGTTTTAGAATGTGAAAAAATTGCATGTTTACTTACCTGTATACACCATATGCATGCACTAGAACTATTAATTAACAAGAGGTGAGTTATTGCAGATGTTCAAAAAAGGCTCTCTTGAAACTAGGTAGCATGAGCAAATTTACGAAATTTGTTACAGAAAACAAACTTGCATGCATTATTGTGACTGAAGTAAAAAAATGTCCTACATGTGTACAATATGCAAATTAGTTTTAGACTAGAAAGTGCAGCCATTTTGTGACCTGGTCAGTAGTGGAATTCAATTTTATGCAGACTGGATGTAATATTGTAATCCCTGTGCAATTTTGTGATGTGTGCTTCTACTTAATGTGGCGTGATGTAGTATAGATACAAGTTTGAGTAAAAAGCTAGCATTTAAAAAATTCTTTTAAGCCCCCTTGATTGTTCATGGTTGAGATTTCCTCTACAAACCAAAGATGGCCAGCACACTGCTAACCAGTCACCAAATGTGAAACCCATGACAAATGCATACAAAAAATAGACTTATATAAGAATGCGTAATGCTTTAGAAATTAAATCTAAGTAAAGTCAAAATGGAGAAGGTGTAATACACAGACGGCTAGTTGCATAACAAACTAAATTTTACCTTTAAGACAACAGTGAAATTTGGCTTAAAAAAATCTTGCTTACATGTTTGACCTGTGTGCGTTGTGGTCTTCTGTCAAACTGGGGTCACTGTTGCATGAAAAGTAGCTACTTGACAGTCAAGGATGGTGTTTTTTATTTTAATGAAGGAGTTCTAGTAAGGACATTGCTTGCA
>KL254575.1:15274-22774 GCA_000699545.1 Podiceps cristatus | reverse complement strand
ATTTCAGGTAGTTACTCTACATCCGCCACACTCATGCCCTTGAATGCCCCTACTATATCCTTTCCATCCATGTTTCTGCAGATTCAGGGCAACACAAATCTCTACCAGATTTGCAAGACTAGAAAATACCTTTCTGTGCAGGAAATTCTTCAACATGATTCACTGAAGGACTGTCTTTGGGCTATTTGCCTTCCTCGAGAAGAGGCTCCAGTCGGCTGAGGAAACCAGGCCGAGGTCTGGATCAGGAACCGCAAGCGTAGCTAGGTCACGCTCAGGGCAGGTGAACTGAAATTCTATGTGATCTTTTTCCATTGGTATTTTTAACTGAAAATACCCTTTTCCAGGTCTGTGGGTTCATTATGGGAAATACAGACTGTTTTCCCTTTTGCTTTGATTGGAACAATCGAAGTTTTGTTGTCACTGTAGGTTGTTTCTTGCCTGGGCTGTAGAAGTAGCTGCTTTCCCCAGCACTGCTCTTGCTGATTTCTCTTTCTTCTGCTTCCCCTTTCCAACTCCCCCACCCCACCCCTCCCCCCCGCCATGGCCTTATTTCTTTGCTCCCGTAGACTTTTAGGGAATTCCTTGGGAGCATCTCGCTCCCTTCAGAAGCTGCCCAGACCCCTTTCCAGGCGTGAGGCCCACCTCAGAGCAAGGGCTCGACGCTGGCATGGCCCGTGGCTGCATGGCCTGTGCAGCTTTGGGGCCCCGTGGCAGAAGAGCCGCCCTCCGTAAAGGCAGCGCTGGGTCTGCTGTGGGCGAGGCGCTCGCAGGTAAGGGGCTTCCGCAACAGCAGTGTGCCGTGTCCGGCTTCGCAGGGTCCCTGCAGAAGCAGATTCTCCCAACCCTCTGTGGCTTCCTTGCCTGGAAGTGAGTTGGGAGACGCGGGTTAAGCCTGTGCTGTAGTTCAGGCTGAGGACAAAGCTCCTCTGACGCCCAGACTCTTCTGAATGCCCGTCTGCACTCGGAGCCTCCCTGTGAGGTACGACAAAAGGGTGTGTCGCCTAGCCCCCACGCCACCCACCCTTGGGTCTCCCACCCCCCACCCAGGGACATCGGGTTGCACATGTAGGCAACGGGGCCAATGTTCGCCTGATCTCTGCTTCATCTTCCAAAATACTGCTTAGTACCTTTTGTTTATTGGTTTTTAATCTAGAAAAAGTTCTATTAAATCCAATGTATTCATACATTAAACACCGTATTAACCATACCTATATGCGGTGTTACTAAATTATCACTGGGAGCTCTAAATCCATCACTGCATCTCAGTTGTAAAAAGACGGGGAGAGCGGTACCGTACGTGGTAGGCATGAATGGCGATTACTTAGCGCTCTATTTTTGGTGGTGTCAGAAGAGTTAACAATTTATTTTTCACAGGAAGAACTGACTAAAACAAACAGCAGTGACAGTAATTGCTCTGGCTTGGTTTATTTTTGTTGTCAGTGGTGGGGTTCTTCATATGCCATCACTTTCATCCGCACTTAATGGCTGGAACAGAGCCTCAGCTGCCGAATTACCTGTCTTACTGCGATGGGAAGGGCCATTACATCATTTGCCTTCTGAAGAAGCTGTGGCTGTGTTATTTTTTGCTTAACACAGGTGCTAAGCTTCTCCATCTTGTGTTAAATATAAATGAAAGACCATGTTGTCCTTCAAAGAACTGAGCGTGCTGGTGAGAGAGAAAGCTGCCGATAGCAGGGAGCCTGCCGGCCCCAGAGCAGGCAAGAAGAGTTTCTGAAGCAGCACAGAAGAACGGGCCGGAGTTTGTTATAACTATGAAAGCTACCAGCTGCACTTAAAAACAAGTAGGAAGGATCCACCTACAAGCACAGTGGGCAAGGGAAGGGTGGTGTGTGAAGCTGCTCTATTTTCTTTTAATAGAAATCACTATACAGAAGAGGCCTAGGTCAAAAGGGCTTCATACAGTCGAGAGACAGGTGTTCAGGCTGGCTGGGTGGATAAAACAGGGAAGAGGTAGGTCTAGCAGGACAGTCTCTCTACATCTCTCATTTTAGCAGGCTCAGACTTTCATCTTCTTTTCATCTGCTTTAGTTTCAGGTTCCTGACACCCTGGTGGTACAATTTACCCAGGGCTTGTGGACAGATAAAGAGCTAATAGGAATTTTATCTAAGTATATTTTCTGCTAGCCTGATTCAGACCAGGGACTTGAGCCAGTCTACTGAGGTTTTGATGAATGCACTAATCGCCTACCATTTGCTCTTCAAAGATAGTAGTTCCTTAGTTATTCCTTTCTATCTGAATTAAGGCTGCTTGATTCACTCAATTTCTTGTCTCTGTGGCAAGCTTGCAGCACAGCAAAAGGGGGAGCCGCCCTCCCCTCACCCAGCCCAAGGCTCTGGCCAACATCCAGCCTCCCTGCCCTGGGTGCCCTCCTGTAGACATGAAGCCACAAAGGGGAGAGTTTGGTAAATGCCCCATTATCTCCAGGATATGAAATTATAGGGTCAAGGCATTACTAGGGTACACACAGCTTCCATGTGCTCCTGGATCAGTTCACATCCCATGTCTGTAGTTTCTAGAGCAGCAACCCTCAAGGTCTAGCTTTGACCTTAGTACTTTAGATGGAGCATCTCATTTTCTATTTACTTTCCACTTTAAAGTTTCATACTGCTGTACTGAACTTGCCAGCAATGTTGGGAGATGCGAAACACAGGTTATCTATAATATTATGTTTTTTTTTGGGGGGGGGCAGGAAAGGGGGGATTGTTGTGGTGACAATGTTTTAACAAGAGCAGAATGCCAAACTGTCAGAAGCCCCCATCCTCACCCCAGTGAAGATGTGAGGCTGTACCCCAGCAAACTGACTGGAAAATATGTCAATAACTTGCTTTGAAAATGTGCAGAGATGTTAACATTTAACCAGAGATGTGCATTATCTGCTGTAATCAACAAAGTTCACCCGTAGATGAGACAAATGTGACATTTCGTCTGTGCTTCACAAATGTGTGAGGAAGCGATCGTGGCGAACACCGTCCACTTCTCATGCATGCAAATCTCGCAAACCCTGTAGAGGCCATTTCCTACATACGCTCTTGAAATAGGGCTTACATGGGCTTCAACTGGTGTGTGGGCCGTCCACCGAGAGCTGAATTTCTTAACCCTTTAAGGTTAAATCTGGGTTAGCATGGCACCGTCTGTCCAATCTACCCATTTTGGATGAGAATGTGGTGCACGTTTGCAAAAGTTTTGAGCAGTGTGTGGAGTGACTGTCTAGAGAGACAAGACCCATGAGAGAAAAGTGATTCTGGGATCTACAGCACTTTGATATCAAGTTCTTTAAAGCACATGAATAGTACTTCCCTGAAATGTTACTTCCTTGCACAAGAGTTTTCTTTAAGCAGAACTCAAAATCGAAAAACATTGCAATAATGATTTCAAGCAACTTTATGACTATAAAGGTATCTTGGTAAAAACTGGAGTCTATATGAACAGCAAAGACTGATAAATAGGTTGTCATTCACTATTTTGAAATAGCTTAACAGCCAATGATAAGAATAGTCAGGCAAAATAAATGGTTGGAATCTGAAAATTCAGAGATAGTATCCAGTGGTTAACTATGTATTCTTCACTCCTAGTCACAGGTCAATCACGCTTCATTAAATTCTGTCATCTACACCATCCACCCTGCCCTGTGTCTGCTGGAGCCTTGCCATAGCTCCTCTTCCAGTCTGCTCCAGGAGCTGGATGCACCCCAGGCTGGGCTGGCTTTTTGGTAAATCTGGTTGCACTCTCTGGTGACATTGAGCTCAGACTTATCGCACCTGGGAAATGAATCGGTTGTCATGTTGGTCTTCTGGTCTCTAGCGTGGGTGAGACAGTATGAGGCAAACTGCTTTGATTCTGCCATTTTGCTTTGTGGCTGGGGCAGGGCTGGGGTTTGGGAGCTGGGTGTAGTGGGCAGAAGAGGAGAAGTTTGGCAGCCTCTTGACTCCCGGGACAAGTTCAGAAACATCTATTTTTCTCATGTATACAGTTAAAAGTTCTGATTTATTCCATGAACTTATTTCTGACTACAACCCTCATTATAAATGAAAGTGTCCCTGCTGTGTTAAAGAAACAAGTCATATCCACGACCCTGGAAGGCAAAGCCCAATGCTGGTACAATATCACGCAGACAGGTTGAACCAGTCTGGTGCAGCTGAACTTCTGAACCAGAGCTGGATCACATCCCACCACTTTGAAGACAAAGGTAGCCACATGACTTTCCCCAGTAGAACACATAATAGCATCCTCAAAGGCAGTGTCTGGAGCTTGCTTAGACCTGAGGGGCTGAACATGACAGAGGAGCTGTCTCCAGAAGCAGCAGCCAGGTGACAAGACAGAGAGGAAAACCTGCAGCAGTGGTACAATGACAGGATCGGTGAGGATGAGCGGAGAGCCGGGAAGTTTCAAGTGTCTTTAGTGCTAATATCCAGAAAGTCTTCAGTGCCTGTATCTGATGGGCAAGAGGGAGATGAATGACTATGGCTTTAATGCACAGCGTTGATCCCCCATGGCAAATCTCAGTAGAGCCAAGGGTTCTTTGTGTGTACATGCCCAAGTTCAACTTTTCTGTATATCCAAAGAACGTACCTGGTGGAGAAGAGGCTGGGTCCAGGAACTGGCGCCTGGAGATGGCCCTGTCAGGACCTTCCTCACCATGTGCCAGCCCTGTCCCACCTACCATTGCCATGACCATAGCTAAGAAGTGTGTTTGCATCTGCTATCACTAAGGGTTGACTGATGCCAGGTTGGCCGGGGCATGTATGCAGATGGAGCAATTTACTCCATGCTCCCTCTTTGGAGAGGACAGAAATGCCTCTGGCTGGAGGGACGCTCAGAGGTTTGGCTTTGAGCCCTCTGTAAGGCCCTTAGCTGTAGAGAGGTATTTAATGTCTGCTTTCTATAACAGAAAGCTGGAGACTTCAAAGGCCTCTCCAGCTTCCCATGGTGAAGCCGTTGTTTAGGCTGTTTAGGGCCAAAAATTAGATTTGGGGTGTTCTCCAATAACCTACTGCATCATCATTTACTCCCATTACTAATACTCCAACAGATTTCAATGACCTTTGCAAAAATAAAATCAGACTAGATTGACATATTTGCTTTAGAAGATGCTAATCAATATCTATTTTGTTAGCCAATATGGTTATGTCTCCTGTTATTGTGATTTATTTCATTTTTGTTGACCAAAGGTGGCTGAATGGGTGATAACAGTACTGAAAGTGGCAAGGGTTAATAAATTCAGATGAGGTTGTCATCTTATTACCAGAGTGCAGGAAGTGAAGCACAGCCATTTAATTAACCTAGTCGCAATGAATTTCATGCAACACGCAGTTAACACTCCATCTATTAAAACTGCGAAGCAGATGGTAGTGAGCAGTTTTGTCTGCCGTAAATAGGGTACCAATTTAAATTACTTGCTGCACAGGATTTTATAGGATGAAATTATCTAGATATTAAATGGTGAGATATTTAATAATCTCTTTCTTTTAAGTCATGCATATATCAGTCTCTTGGTCCAATAATAGAGGACTCAATTATTTCCATGAAATCCCCCAATAGAGAGCTAGAAAAACCCCAAAGGACAAAACTTTGATGAATTGGCATTTCTTCAAACTCCAAAGCCTTCAGTCATCATCTCTGCTGGAGAATATATATCCCATTACAAAGTTTTACCCTACTTTCTCTAGCTGCCTAAGAGATTTTTATTATTCACACAAACAGATAATCCTAGTTGACTATTAAAAGGCCACATTTCTCTATAGACCAGTAGTTTCTCTCTTGCTCTTGACAAATGATTGTGATAAATATTACCAAATTTAATATTTTACTTTTCATTTCCCACAGTTAGGGAGAGTTATGTGAGCACATGGCTGCACATAGGGGCAAGGGGGCTGTATATCAAAGGCACTGTGGGCGACTCCGTGCCTGAAGCTGAGTAGCCGCTTTGCTTCCTTGTGTCTTATCCTAGGGAGGGGAATGTAAACATCAAAAAAAACCCAAAACCACAAGTGTGTGATATGGCTTCATATGCATGTAATGATTTAGACGCTTCTGGAACTTGGCAGCTCTTGAAATTATTTCATGCACAAAATCACTGCCCTCATGTAAAATACAAGGCCGAGATGCTAGGAAGAAGCTGAGATACTAGGAAGAAGCAAAGAGGCTCTTCTTTGCCTCAGGACTGCGTGAAATCCATTTGCCGGCAGAGAAGCAAATGTTTGTTTGAAATGGGAGCAGAATCCCAGGAGGAAAAGGGACGCCTGAGCTGGCAGAGCAAGTAGGTCGCTGCACCCCCCGGAGCGTGCAGCTCCCACAGTCCCAGGCAAGGACAGAAAATCGTCTTTCTGCTCCTTCGGAGAAAACAAATCTGACGGACCAACCTCCTTCAGCATTCCTCTCTCCCTCCGAAAACAGAGGCTTGACAACAAGGCTCTGCTCCTGGTGAATAAGGTTCATTAAGCCCGCAGAAAGCTAGAGGGTGTGCATTCATTTACTTGAATGACTCTTGGAGACTCCTTTATTTGAATGACTTTTTCCTTAGAGAGGCAGAAGGCAAGTGTGTCCTTTGTCACCTCCTCTTTTAACCGCTAGCAATAGCTATCAGAAAGTCTCCAGAGATTCAAGGCATCACAATCCATGACAAAGGACATAAATTGCTCTTTTCACAGATGACATCCCGCTTTATCTCAGTAAAACACAAATCTCTGTTCACTGCCTGAAGAAGTCCTGCAGCATTACTTCACTGGAGCAAGGCTTCGTGTAAATATGACTAAATCAGAGGCGATCCTTACACAATCACCCAGCAAGGCTTTTTTTCATTCTCTGTGCTATTCACCCCCGAGGGAATTCAACTATTTATTGGTACCAGCCCCACCCTACTTAAGCAAACTGCCATAGTCCTTTTTTAGCCCTTCATATCAAGGTCGAGGAAGGCTCATTTTCTGCTGTACATAGTGGCACAGGTCCGGTTTGGCTTTATCAAGAATGAATCGTATGTATAACAACATACATATTATGGTCCCAAGCAATAAGTAACATGTAAAAGATATCACGAATCAACTTTTGAGGCTTAGAAAACACAAGAAGATGAAGGCTTAGACCCAACAGGGGAATTTTATTAGCAGGCAGTGTTACCTGCTCTTCTGGGAAGGGCATGCAGAGCCCCCAGCACCAGACCCTCTGCCCAAGGAGCCGTGGGAGTACCTGGCTGCTCTTTGTCCTTCACAGGTGGTTTGTGACAAAGGCTTACGGACTTTTGAGGAGTACAGGCAGATCTAGAGACCATCCCATCGCTACTGGGAAAAGGACAATCACGTTGCCTTTGTGGAGCCACGCTCACCTCCAGGCTCCCACAGATCGCTACAGCAGCCGGACACGGTGCTTAACAGATGGGAAGGAGAAGACTGAGGAGCAGAACATGGTCCTTGTTCAAGACCATAACCAAATAAACTGAACAGTTCAAAATTAGATTTAATCCCATTTCCTTTCAAACATACTAT
>KL254575.1:2712-14420 GCA_000699545.1 Podiceps cristatus | reverse complement strand
GCTCGTGTGAAGTGCTGATGAACTGCTCCAAATAGTGGGCTTGGGGTCTCGGGGTTTCTTTGGCTGGGTCAAGTTTTTTACTCTCTGACAAAACGTGCCAAATTAATTTGAAGACTTGGACTTCAGAGACAGCAAAGAGCTTTGAAGATGATTTCAATGGGTCCGAGACTTTGTGTGTACAGAAACACTAATCCCCTTGGAAGTTATTTTTGTTTTCCTGCATATGACCAAACACCTGCTTTGATCCCTGATCTAAATTCCTATTGTTCTTCCCTATAACACAGACATTTATACAACATTTTAATGACTTCTTTTCTCTGCTGTTCACCATTGCTAATCACACACCAGTGGTCACTGCCATCACGCACTTGCAGCCTTACCTCTGGCTGCAGTTCCTTTGCCTCATCCTTCCCACTGCATCCACAGACCCCAAAGTCACAGCTACTGAGGCGCAGATCAGGCCGAATGTTTTAGGAAGCAGATCGCTTTTGTCTGAAAACATCTCCAAGGGAGGTGCTGCTGGTACAGGAGGCCAGCCCCGGAGCCCCCATCCTGCTCCATCGTGGCACAGCCTTGCCCTCCTCGGGGAAAAGCACGATGCTTTTCTTTACTCTTGTACTGCTGCTGCACCGTGTGGTGGTTCTCCTCTATGGAGCGCTTCAAAAGCAGAAAAGTAAGTGAGAAGTCATGGTAGAAAATAACCTCAGAGGGACACAAAAAAAGAAGCTAGCATTCACTATTAATTTCAACCCGCACTCAAAAAAATTCAAATCTGTTTGGAGAAAATCAACTGTCTTCTTCTTCCCTTAAAAAGAATAAAATATCAAAAATACCCAGGCTGTAAAAGGAAAGAATCATCTGACAGGCAGCAATAAATGACCAGATATTAAAAAAGTCATCAAGAACAATAGAAGGTCTTGAGGCTTGGTTTTCCTCTTTAATAAGACAACGAATGCTAACTTAAATTAAAAAAAAAAAAAAAAAGCATAAGGAATGGTGTCTCATTCTGGATGAAAGCACAAGCCTCACCAAAAACATTAAACCAGGAATGTGCCCTAAAATAGGAAACAGGGCCTCTCTACCCCGTTGACTTTTTTGAATGAGCACAGAGAGCTATATAAAGGGACGACTGCCAGCATGGGAAAGGCAGAAATGCTGCGGAGGATATCTTCAGGGAAAAATCAGAAGACAACTGTACTGAAGCTGAGGTAGAGAACAGAAAGAAGGCTGACTGGAAAAGTACAGATCTCAGACAGTTTGTCAGGCAAAATTGACTACCTGTTCCCATCTCCCTGGTGATGCACGGGTTATATTTGGTACTTGAAATTTTGTCATTCGCACTCCGCGAAGTATTTGCCTGTGAGAACCTGTATTTAAATCACAAGGTTAATCAGTCATGCTGGAAAGCAGTGCCACAGAATGGAGATGAAGTGACTGACATGTTTAAG
The DNA here is from genome assembly GCA_000699545.1 of Podiceps cristatus. Lineage (NCBI taxonomy): Eukaryota > Metazoa > Chordata > Aves > Podicipediformes > Podicipedidae > Podiceps > Podiceps cristatus. Next base: position 12,972 of record KL254575.1, on the reverse strand, counting down.
TCTTTCTTTAAATACTCACTGTTGATATTTTCTAAGCTAACCTTATAATCCAGATTCCAATGGCTGTATTCTTCATGCTGACAGCTAGGGAAAGTAAAGGGTGATGGGAGGATTTTCGGTATGTAACACTTTCCTTCAGTCATGAAAATAGGCAGGAGGGAAGACGGGACTTGCAGGCAGCGGTGCAGCTGCCGTGGGAGCCGGGAGAGCGGGGGCAGCCCGTCCCGGCTCGCCGCAGCGGGTGCCGACGGGTGGTGTAAAGCTCTACAGCAGAGAACTGGGTTACGTTCCTCATCCTGGCACTGACTTGCTGGACCAGTGGAGATAACAGGCCTCATCTGCTTTTTTCAGCTCCTTAGGAAACATCATAAATAAGTGCAAGGTGGGAGCATTTAGGAGGAATATTTCCTTATCTTTTAATTAAGAACATTACAGAGGGTTTTGTTGGTTGTTTTCTTCTTTTTGCAAGATAGAATAGTAGATTTTTCCAGTCCAACCTTTTATAGGCCAGGCATGTGATACGTGGTGAGGGCCTTGAGAGGCATTTAAATTATCTCTTTTGAGGCCTTTTTATGCTTATTTTAGTTTCAATAGATTTGGGTCTGTTCCATATGTCCTGATTCACTACAGGATGCTTTTCTTGTCAGAGGAGTGGCTCTGTTTGATCAAGATGGTACTGACCTCGTTTGTGAAATCAAGTATCAACTCAGTATATGGGCAAAAAAAACCCCTCCAAACCTTATGTAATGTCCTATCACATAGACATTTAATCTTCCATTCACCTAATTAAAATTTTAATCAGAAACCCCCCTCATCTGAAATAAGAGCACTATCATATTTTTAACAGTCTTAGGCTTCTGTCAACGTGAGAATATCAGGTGCTGAAATTGTAATAGTAAGACTGGATAGATCTCGTTTTATCTCCGTGAGTGGGAAAAAATGGATGTTGCTATTATCTGCACGTTACTATTCCCTATTCACACATAGGGAAACGGAGGGAAAACTTTTGCTCCACCATAACTGACTAAACATTATCAAGGTGTATACACTATGTGAATAAACTCAGCCCTTCTTTAACAGCTGTAATGTTTTCAAAGCTATGCCTTGAATGGTAAAAAAAAAAAATAAAAGGTGAAAGTTATATCTGAGGTATCCTCAATAAAAAGCTGTAAAAATGTTGTTTAGACTACAGCCTATGACTATATTTAGATATATGTCTCCCTGAAGAATGCAATCACCAGGGTAAAACATTAACGGTTGGTTTATGGCGCTGCCATTTCCCTTTTCCTTCCTTGTTCATGCACATGCAGAACAGAGCAAACAAGCATCTGGGCGAGGAGGGCTGGGGACAGGCTGCGGAGGGGACTCAGGTAGGTGTCTGGGTAGGTACCAGGGTAGGGGCTCAGTGAGGGGGGGTAACACATTCTCCCTGCTCAAGGAAACTTTGGGAGAAGCTGCTCACCCCCTGTGACCCAAGGTCAGCCCACACCAGCGGCACAGAGCCACACAGTTTAAACTAAATCCTTTTCAGGGGGCTTTTTCACCTGGAGAAATTGCAGTGGAAGTCAACTGGCACTTGCCTGAGAAAGCTCTACTTCGGGCTGCACAGATTCGTGTGCATCTATGGCCCGACCTGATGTTGGGCCAGCAGCATCTGCATCTCTACTGCCTGAAACTACATCAGCCCTGAAAAACAACACAAGGTAACTTCAGCCAACATACAGCCATCAGCAAAACATGCCAGAGTGGCCACAGTTGAGCAAGGCAGCAATGTCGGCAGCTGTGGGCTGTGGGCTGCTGCCCGCTGCTCCTGCCAGCGCGTGGTCAAGAGACACGTGCCCAGGCGGCACAGCCTCGCAGCAGCTGTGATCCGGCAAAAAGTCCAAGGGAAAATCTTTCTGGCACGGACGAGCAGACTCTGTCTAGCCCGCAGCAATGAACACGGGAGTTAGCTGGTAGGAAAAAGTGAGCAGCAGCACTTTTTGGATCAGCAGCTGGAAACAGAGGCCACATGGGCTGTTTCTCAGCTTGAGCATCCCATCCAAACTCTGCTTTAAAACAGGGAAAATACGAAGCGTGCCTAAAATCTGACAAATGGTGCAAAAGATTTCCCCAAAAAAGGTACACAGGTAGGAGATATTCACAGAGTCATCCACTCTCATGCTTTGGGAGGCTGCATGCTCACCAAGTGGGGCTAGGAAGGATTTCCCATGGCACAGCATTGCATATACAGTTAAGGTAAAGGGGGCATTTACATTCTTGTGCTAAGCATTCAGGTTTGACCATTGTTCGAGATAATATAATACCTTGCTGCAGATGGATCCGTGGCGCACGCTGCTATGGCAATTTCTGCTATGATGAATTTCCAAGAACATAGGGAGTTGTGTCAATATGGCGTTGGAGCTGTGGTAGCAACAGCCATAGCAATAGCTCCTCCAAGTTGCTTGTCCCCGCTGTCAGAGAGAGGGACCGCAGATGCTTTCTGCCGTGATTTCTGTTGCTGTTTTAACATGTAGGAGATGCACATGATTAAAGTAAAGTGTCTAGATCTAGACATCACATTTCAACCTCGGGGGGTGGGGGGGGGGAGAGAGACAGACAGGCAGAATGAATTCGATTCTGGATTAGTGTTTGTAACAGTTCTACAAACACTTAGACAAATTCATAGTCAAAAGGATAGTGTCAACGTTTCATTTAAAAGCCTCTTTAAGGAGTTTCATTGCCTTATGTTGAAAATCCAATGTTTAAAAGAGACAATGTCTAAAAGTTTGGCTTAATTCTCAAATGTGTCAATTGATATTTTCCTTCATTTGACCTATTTATCTTAAAACATTTATAATCTGTTGGGGGGACGTCCACAGCTAAATGTCCAATTTGGTTTGTTTGTTTTTTAAATCTGCCGTTCGGTTGCCAAGAAATTAAACAAACAGATGCCACTCTTTTTGAGGGGCTCCATTAAATACAATGTCTTCCGCACCATCTGCTGGCTCTGCAGCAGCAATTAGCAGCTACACGCTATTCCCAGAGCAGAGCTGACAGCAACCGATGGTGCTGGGCTACCGGCAATTTCTCCTTCCCACTCCTCACCCTCTCTCTTCCAGATACCTGTAATACAAAATTTCTGCATAAAGGACTGTTTCTGCTGAGGAAAGAAAAAAAAAAAAAAAAAAAGAGGAACGAGGTATTCCTTGTTCTTCAAACTGTGATGGATGAAAGCCCTTTCTAGGCGCTGCACCTTTTAAACAAAGAGCCTCCTCAGGGGTAACAACTGAGCCGATAGATGTCTGCAAAGGCAACACGAGCAAAGTTTGTCCTGCAACTTTTGGGACCAGTCTCCTCCGTAACAGGGCACAGCTGCTCCGAGGAGCCGGGGGCTGCGGCTGCACACAGACTCTTCCGTTGCGGGTTTAAACCCACTTGAAAACCGCTGTCTCTGTTTGATACCGAGCTTGAAGTACCTGGGGAGGCTCAGCCTAACGAGCAACCACGAATCATGAGTGCTGGGCATGATTCATGTCCATTGCCTGACAGCCAGCTAAATGGCTTTGTACCAGTAAAAACTCTTGGAGACTGTCTTTTACAGGCGAGTGGCCCTCCTCTTCACAGGGTAACATGGAGTGCATGGGTTCACTTTATTGACTGGGGTGTCAGCCTTCAGCCTACATCCCAGCCCTTTCTGTTGGCTGAGCAGGTTGATTCCTTATGCTGGACAGCAGAGCTTTCCTGGCCTTTTCTTCAGTGTTTGTGGTGATGGCACTGTGGCTTTTCCTGGACTATTGGGTTTGACTGCTTGTTATGCTCTGCCTGACAGAAGTGAGGGCCTCAGGGGGCTTCTCAGGGCACCAGAGGACTCTTTAAAACATTAAAATACAATTTAAAAAGATCTGTGTACCTGAGGCTTCAGGCTTCCTTTCTAGTTGACTCAGAAAGTCCACTTGCAAATAGACCAGCCTGCCTGCTCCCATAGCTTCTGACACCCCTCCACACATCCTGACAAGTCTTCAACATCGAGGTCTTCCTTTAAAGACCATGAGCTTCCTCCCAAGGGTGTATTTATACAGTATTATCTGAAAGAAATGCTTGGTGCCACAACAGTATATTGCTTTATTTTCAACAAGTTGTTTGCATTGCTGTATCAGCAGGTTTTCTTTGCCTCAGTTTGTCAGGTGCATAGCCTGTCAATACAACTTATTCCTTCTCCGAGGCATGTAAGAAATAAAGGGATGTCAGGGTTTAACATTTCAGATGCTCAGCCTGGCCACAGTGTCAGGATAGACAGGTGTACATTATTTTGGGAATTAAAATTTCTGTCCTGACAATAAATCTGTACAGTAATTATCCTTATTGCCCTGTATGGTGGCCATCTGTAAAGGCAATCTGAACTTTAAAAGGGCATCTCATAAATCAGGTGCGATTTAAAATCTTCCAATAGTTTGTAAATCTGCCCAGGATTTAGGGATTAATTGAAGAGCAGACAGCTTAATACATTAACCTTTCACCTCTGTGGACCTGGGTTCAAAAGCTGACTTAGGTCAGAAAGTAAAAGATTAGATTGGTGATTTTGTCTTAGTCGCTACGAGTGTTGGGGTTCAGGAGAGCCAGGCTTGTGCTGCTCACAGCGCCCAGTTCTCTCAGCGAGGGTTTGCTTTGAGAGTTGCATGTGTCTGCTGCTGGTACTCTGCTAGGCGGTTACTAACTTAAGAATAAAGGCAGGTGCCTGAGGAGACCTGTTAGTAGGAAATGGTGGCTGTAAGAGTGGGCAAGGAGCATCAAGGATGGCCCTAAGTAGCTTCTCTCCTAAAATCGAGCCAGGTCATTGAAGGGATTGCAGGGACGCTGGGAGAGATGGGGACAGGAGGGGACATCCCGGCAACCCTTCGGCAGCCCTGCTCAGCCTGGCAGGTGGCCTCGCTCGTTGTTGCTCCCCATGCTCCCACCCCACCACTGACTGCCCCCCAATGCTGCAAGGTGGCTGGTAAGACGCTCCTTTGCTGAAGGTGAAAATGTAGCCAGCGTCCATAAAGCTGGTGGAGTAGTCCCTCCGTGCCTGGCTGGTGGTGGTTGCCCCTTGCCCACAGCCCCAGTTTGTCAGCAGCTCATCTGTGGTGGCTTAGCACTGACCACTGGTGGCAAAACACAGAGCGATCTGCACCCGTCTTTGTGAGAGTGAGCCTGGGGAAAGGGACTGAGCAAAGCAAGTGTCAGCAGCAGACGTCTCCCTGGGGAGCTAAACACGCTCTGAATCCCTATTAAATAGCACCAGATTGGGAAGTCACTTGATGGGACCATCCCTTTCTGTCAGCGTATGAGTTTCCCCATGTAGATTTATGTTCCTCACACCCTTCAGACCACCCTTGAGAAATACTCATGCAAAAATAAAAATTACCGTGACCCTTCTCTTTGACTTTTCGACCTCTCCCTTTGCCCCACACATGCCCTGTCCAGTCGGGATTTGCCAGCTGACTAACGAGATCGGATGAGATCCCTGCTCTGAAAAGACATTTGAAAATAATGTGATTTCCTGGAACCCACAAACACACACACAAAATCTGCATTTCCCATGCTGGGTGTTGTTTTTTTTTTTTTTTGGTCTGCTTGGAACAAATGTCATCCTGGGGGGTTTTAACCTTACAAATATGCATTCGTTACTGATGCGGGTCAGAGGTGAGATGAAAAACACACTGTGAAATCCAGTGATAGAAAGCTTAATCATTTATTTTCTTGCCTGGGATCTTTTCACTTGTTCCAGCTGGTTCAAAAGCACTTGGAACATATCAACAAGGATTACATGACTGCAAACAAACCTTTGCCAGCAGCAGAACCAGACCGACAGAAACAGGACAATAGTCTTTTTCATGCCACAAAAATGCTACTAAGCAGTATATAGTTTCGTGTGTGCTTCCACTTTTCCCCCCCTCCTGATTAAATTATGAAATACTATTTACTAGCAAACATTATCGTTCACTTTTCAAGGGAATTAATATGATTAAAGGGTCAGTTGCAAAGTGATGATTGAAGTTCCAACTATTAAAATGCACATCAGTGTGCAGGGAAAATAAAAAGGCACTGAAATTCTTTTCAAACCCAAGCACCAGGTGCGTTAATTACATTTCATTGCATGTTGGTTTATTACTGCGGTCACTTGTGCCTTATGATCTGCATTAACACCTGCGTTCTATGGATATCTTGGTATTTCGCTAAACAAGATGAATATTGGCCAGATGGTGACTCCAGTAGGAAGCATTTCACGTAGATTTTCCTGCTCTGCACAGTTGCCTGTAAAGGAATCTTGAATGTCATACTACACCAAAGCAAACCCAAAAGGCACAGCACTAAATTTGAGATCAACTGCCTTGACAGTATATTCAGAAAAGATCAGATGATGGCGAGATCCAGGCCTTGTAACATGCATCTTGCTAATAAACCTCCCACATGTAGCACAATTTGTTGTGCTTCATTTGTACCAACATTTCACCCCATGAGGTGACCGTGACCGATGCAGAAACACAACTCCACGGAAAACTGGGTCAGCTCAGGTCTGAAACACGTAGCATGGATGACTCAGTGGTTTTTTGGGTTTGTTTTTGTTTTTTTTTTTCCTCTAGGTTGCATACATGACCTTTCTTCCACAGTACGGGTTAGTTAATGTGTGACACCATCCAGCCCCAGGGAACTGCCAGGACAAGGAGTCAGGACCTAAGCCCAGCCACGCCTGGCACCTTACCCTTTGACCAAAGCACCGAGCACTTTGGGGGAGGTGGGATGGGACACAGACCTCACTGCCCTGTTCCTGGCACCGCCTGGCTCTTGTCTAAGGCATCAGAAGTTACTTGCTGACCTGCACAAGAAAAGAGCAACAAATCTCAAATTTCATGCTGGCATAGTATTACACTGTTAAAAACTTGGACAAACCTTCTTAACTGTGCAATTAGCACCTACCTCAAACCCACATCAACTAGAAAACACGGCATCCTTCCAGGGCGTTCTCCGGCGCCACCTGTGAGCTTTGCTGTCCTTATTCACTGTTTTTGCAGGGTGAGGAGAAGGTTTTGCCCATGTGAGACTTTTTTGTGGAGAAATCCATGCTCATGGCTTCTTTTTGTAGTCCCTCACTTGCAAATGTGAGTCGAGCACTATGTGACCATAGCAATTAAAGTGTCAGTACAAATTGTCATGCGATCAGAAGCATTGAGTTATGGTCTGCGTGGGCTTGTAGTTCTCTTGCCTCCCCTGGGTGTGCTGGGAGGAGCTCAGCGGGTGCAGCCAGCGCTTGTCAGCTCCCTCCTCTGCCCGCTCTGCCAGGACCAGGCTGTGCTGCCTGCCAGCACCGGCAGCTTCGTCTTCCTCTGGGGGGGCCGCGGATACCTTTTCCCACCTTAGGGCAGGTAAAGGTGGGATGCTCTGAGTGCGCTCCTTGCAGAGCGTGGTCCCCAGGCTGCTCCTGCCGTACCTCTGAGAGAGGCCAAGCTGGCACGAGAGGACTGAGCAGGAAAAATGCAGCAGGATGGCCAGCAGACCGACGTCTGGCAGACCGGGGCAGGGGGCAGGCGCATTGATTTGGAAACTGGGGGCTTACCCTGAGGGCAGAACATCAGCAATGCCTGATAGTTGGCTTTCTGAGCACTGCCCTTGATGAAGTAGGTACAGGCTCAAAAAAAAAAACCCAAACTAGACACAGTCTCCAAGTCAACACTCCGATGCATACAAGCAAAGGCAAGAAAGTGAAGCACGGGGCTGGCCAGCCACTGAGCTCAGCCCCACGCGCAGGACGGGTGCAGAGCACCCACTCACCCAGCCAGGTGCCGAGCCCAACCGGCCCCATGCCAGCCTTCGCCCGGCTGGTGCAGGGCTGGCCGTGGCACTGGCAGGTGCCCTCCCCCCCCGCTCTGCCATCCCCTCCGACAGCCGAGCTCCCCCGGTTGATGACCCTTTGCTCCCCACAGAGGCACGTAGCACCAAATCCAATGTACAAAAAGAAGAAAAAAAAAAAAAATGAATTAATTCTCCCACCTTTCCCCCAGGCACGCTTCCCCTCGAGCTGCTGTTTTATAGAAGACCAATATCTCACTCTTGGAGGAGTGTAGGCAAATCCTATTACAAGTTGAGATTAACCATCAGTCAGATAACTCACCAGTGCAGAGATCAAATATAAAAGATGTATGTTCTGTGTCATCTGTTTAGCAACCTTAAATTAGCTCACACGGGTGGATGGTGCTGGCCAAATGGCAGAACATGTGCTGCAAATGGAAATCAGAGTCAAAGCAGAATCCTGTGGGATACCCCCAGCAAATTTAAAGCAGCTATCTTATTACCTAAGCAATTTTCAGGGACAGGCAGAATTCGGACCCAGCTGACAATGCTCTCTGGTCCCACCTTGGTGAAACTACTTCATTATTATTTCAGTAGTGCCTGGAGAGCTCTATCGGCTGCTCCAATTTCTCTGCAAAACCCCTCCCAACAACCCACAATAAAAGACATCTCCTGCGAGGACAAGCTTACAGTTTAATTTAAGAGAAGGCACAGCAAGTGGAAGTTACAAACAACCAGAGAGACTGGAAGGGAGAGGGTGATGGAAATGGTGGAAAGCATTTGTCCCTGGAGTCCCTGTATGTGTACACATACATGCTACATATAGATTAATGTGTGCACAGAGATTTCAGAAGCCCCTTAAGCTGAATATAAGACATCCAGAACTAACTGATAAAAGAAATGCACACAGGAGGTGGAGGGCTGGAGGATGGGAGAGACCTGCCTTGCTCTCTGCTGAGGAAGCAACGCACACGGGTGGGCTTGACTCGGCTCTTTGTCATACCATGAGCAGATCTGGGGGCCATAGGCAGTTCTCTTACCAAGTGACGTGCCTGATCGAAAACTCTCTTGTTTCTCAGGATACTTAGTATATACATTTGACCTCACGGCCCTGGCCTGGGGAACAGGAGAAATAAGAGGACTCTGCAAAGTGGCCTTGATGGGGGCTTTGGATGAGCAGCACACGAAAGCTGGGCACAGAGCTGACTGTGACGCCACCGAGAGGGATGTGCATCATCCTGCCAGCCACGCAGAGGGTCCTCCAGCCCTCAGCAAACCCTCCTCGGCAGGGCCTGGTGAGGGGTGCCCTTGGGAGGAGAAGGAGGAAACAGTTAAGGAGCTATGTGGACTTCCACCCAGAGCAAAGCGTAAGGGGGTTGTCTTGTATCCACGAGCTCTTTGCTGCTTGGGACGTGGCTGCAACTAAGCTGGGAAGCAAATGGGATGACAGCAAAGTTCACCCCCAAGGCATCTGTTTGCATATTGTTTAAAAATTTAATGTTTCTTTTAAGCTTTGCTGAACAACTACTGCATTGCCTTACTTCTTGTAGAGTCCCTGTCAGGTTCCCGCTCCAGCAAGCCTTACCCGTGTGTGTGGGTAAGGAGGTTCAGCCTGGCAAACCCACAGGGGAATCGGCATGTCCTGGACCTCTCCGAGGGGTGTAAGGGAGTGGTTAGGCCAGTTTTTCCCCTTTCCTAAGGGAAATGACGTGTACTGAGCCCATCTCTCTTCTTCCTGCCACTTGGCAGTAGGAAACAGATTGTTCAGGCACACATAACTCAAGATGGGAACTCTAAAAGTGACAATCAATTTGCAGAGGTACTGATGGCAGCAGGATGCTTTCAACATTTTCAGGTTTGTGTTTGCTCAGGGCTTGGTGATTCTCAGAGGAGGCACAGCACTGCCATTGAAATGCAAACTGCTATAAGGTGACTGTTGTAATCAAAACCCAGTGGTTGTTTGGAAGCAACATCTTAAGAAGCAAAGGAATAGTTTTGAAGAGGTCACTTCCAAAAAGAATAGCAAAAATTCCTCTGGGTCAGCAGCATCATGTGCATTACTCTCAGATGAGGAGATTCCTCCTTACCCACCAGCCCCTAGGAGCACAACGTGCAGGAATTTCTTGTGCAATCCTAACAATGTGTAATAAAAATTCACTTTGAGAAAAAGAGCATCTCTGGTGATGTCTACAGGCTTTTGACTTTGCTCTTTCCTTCAAACACCACTCGTGATGCTGAGCACTCATTCTCTTGGCCTATTTGTTCCTGGCAAACAAAGAGCAAATTCCCCTGGGTACAGCAATCCATTTTTAACACTCTGTAATTATTTAGAAAAATGTTTTGATAGGAGCAATGAAAAACTAGGGCATTTCAGGTGTCCCTGAGAACATTCTCGGAGCACTACATGAAACAGGGACATAAAGTCTCTTTATTTACGGCACTACCCCCACC